>JZLH01S0473545.1:3172-15179 GCA_001188425.1 Eucidaris tribuloides
TTGTATTTTTTTCCCTGTTTGGAAGACATAAAAGGATTTTTCCTTTGATCTCTAAGAACGTAATGGCGCTACTACGGCCTGAACCTGAAAGATGTAAACATCCAATGACTAACTAGATTATCATCTGACTTGAAAGTCATTGTCAACATTAAAGCCCAAGTTTAGTTTGGGGGATTTTTTTTTATTTGAAAGCTTTATGCCCAAAAGTTATATCCCAGCAATAACAGATTCTGAATGTCTTTAGTTTTTTAAAATTAATTAATGAAAAATGAAAAGAGCAGAGTCTGTTCTTTCAGATGAGGTATAACTCATAACCTTAGCCCCTTATTAATCCTTTGGATGCTAAAATGTAAATGTACCCCCCCCCCCAAGACTTTTTCATTACTTAATTTAAAAAAAACTATATTTGCTGGGATATGACTTTTGGGCATAAAACTTTCAAACAAAAAAAAATCCCCCAAACTAAACTCGGGCTTTGATATCATGATCATCAGTATCATTGTCATATTCATCATCATCATCACCATCTTCTTCTTTTTCAAGATGATGATGATCATCCCCATCACAATCTCAATCATTAACATCTTTTTCTTGGTACAATTATATACTAGTCAGATAGCATTTCAGGAGGGTTTTATACCAGCTATGATGAACAGGTTCTACATTTTCTTAGTTTCAATTTTCGTCTGCTTCTGCAAATGCCAAAACTACAAGAGTAGGTGTCAAATGTTAAACAGAAAAGATATCCATTTACAAGCATAAAGGAATATGAATTCAGGTGGCAGAGTTGTGGAAGGGTCATTTTTTTTCTTATAATGCAGCTGAGTACATGTACATGCCTTAACACCAGAATTACCGTACTCCTAAAAACTACCACTACCATTAGTCCTTACACTAACCAATGAAAACTGTTTACCGGCAAAAATCAAAAGTATGTTGGATTCATATTCCCCTTAAAGGTATTGGCTAACATTTACCACTGTTAAAAAAATCTGAGCCACATGATTCCCCATGCCACCAGTGTCTTTGATGAGGTCTAAAAATGAAGCCCTGAAAAAATTGTATTTCAAAACGATTATTTAGTGCTTTAAAAAAGCGAAAATCGTAAGTTGATCGGATTCACCTGCCCATTTCCTCCCATAAACTTACTGTGTGTAAAACTCGCCCCGAGTTTTGTTTATTCATGCATAACTTGCCATTGGCAGTGTAACTTTCCGAACTTTTGTATTCTAGGGTGTTTATTTGTCCATTTGAACACTACTATGTAGCTCAGATATCAAAGTTTGACAATTTTTTTAATTGAAGCTCCACAATGTTAGCCTACCACTTTAATATAAACCCACAAAATTAAACATGTGATACACGTATCCCTTTCATTCATAATTGCCATTATTGTTAAAAATTATGAACAATTTAATTCAATCACTGACAATTTGAACCAAAAGCATACAGTGAATTGAACATATAGTGCAATGCTAGCATGGGGCAACGACGTGTTATGCTCTGCTTATACAGTAAGTCACACCATGCTTTTCGGCGTTATCCAAACTTTGCACATACATTACGGAGCTATCCAGGCGCAGAAGAGTTTGTGAATTGATCGTCATAACACTCATTATATCGTCATCAATCTTGTGAAATCCCACAACACTCATTGCGTGCATCGCCTCGGAAATCAATACTGCCAATGACACTGTACGCAGCGATTTCTCAATCATGAATCTTGTCAGACACGCTGCAGTGATTATGCAGTAGTGATGGTCATGGTCGCTGTACAAGAAAGGTGAAGAATCCGAAAGGAGAAGAGAGGATAGTGTCGGTGGTGCTCAAGGTGATGATGATGGTGATGGTTATGGTGATGATGATGGTGATGATGATGGTTATGGTGATGATCATGGTGATGGTGATGATGATGGTGATGGTGATGGTGATGATGATGATACAGACAATGAGAATTTGGTTTTTAATGACAGGGACTGTACAGTTTTTATGGCCATGTCATTGTGCAAAGATGATGGTGTTCGTGAAATTTTAAAGGGATGACAATGCCGCCAATGATAATGATAATGTTGCTGTTGATAATGATAATGATGAAGAAGCTAATTTAGAGGACGATGATGACAACAATAGTAATTAAGAAGATGATGATGATGATGATGATGACGACGACAATGAAAATAGACCCATCAAACAAAGTGCAATTACATAATCATTAACATCATTTTGTACAATGATGGTGAAAGTGTCAAAGTCTTAGTGATGGCAATGGGGCCGACGGCGATGACGATGATGTTGATCACTTGATAATGATGTGATGAAAACAACATTACAACTACCATGATGGTGAATGACAGCACACCCACGCACAGTTTAATCATGAATATCTTTGACACACTACAGTCAATATACAGTAGGGCTGGAATTACATGTAGGAGGATGTTGACGTTTATCAGCAAATTAAAAACCCATGTGAGTAAGCATATTACTATATCTAACACCTTATTCTCGGCACTGTGATATCACAATATTTTATACCTATCAAGTGCAGGTTGACATATGTGTGTGTGTGTGTTGTTTGGGTTTGTGTGTGTGTATGTGTGTTGACTGGGTATGTGTGTATTTGTGTTTGTGTGTGTGTGTGTGTGTGTGTGTGTGTACTGCACATGTAAAAGAAATCTTCTATTTTCAATATCACTAAACTACATGTATGTAGTATGTACTTAATTTTAAAACCAGTATACTTACTTATGCTGTCTTCATACATGTAATACTACATATCTGCAGAGTCTAAACAGCAGGATTTGTCAGTGCATTTTTTTACAAAACACATAATAGTACCTATAAATAATCTAAATAGCTTTAAACGATACTTAATCTGCTGACCATTATACTCAAACCAAAAGAACACTCTTGTACATCAATACGGATAATGACATTAGTGTTTATGATATTCTTATGCACTATAAATGGGGCATATGGTACAAGGCGCCTAAGATCCATATCTTTGCTCTAGATCTGTGTGATTTTATCTCCCCTTCATCGATGGCTGGGTTTTAATGAATTGCGTAGTAAGTAGAGCGCAGTTTAATGTGAATTAATGTAGTTTGGGCATCAAGCTGTGAGTGCAGCATACCAACATAGTTACCATCTGCAGTGGTAATGCGATTGATGCAAGGGATGTCACGTAATCAGAACATCCCTAAATATTAGAATAAAAGCTTCTCTCTCAGTTGACTGGAACTATGTCTTTGGACTAACCATTTTGGAAGTAGGGAATGTGAGCATTCAAGAGGTAAAAAGATGAGATGAAAAGTAAATTCTGTGTATCATTCTTAAAACAAAAGCAGTTCATGAATTATCACCTCCAATGTCTGATATGGAAGGTTCATTTTATATCATATTTGTACAATGCTGAATAAATTTGAAATGTCTCTAGGGTGTCTTAATGCTGTCAAAGTAAATTGACCTCCCTTTCAATACAAATGTTTACTTCATAAATTGTTTTTGATACATAAATATGGGAACAATCCATTCAGGTATTTAATGGATAAACAACCCATGGAGGGATAGTCATTACCACATTCACAGGGAGACAAAGATTTATGGATCCAGCTGATTCCTATGAAAATACAATGGCCCTAAATCATAAATTGAATTTGTGTTTTTTCATCCATCAAATGATTGCACCATGGAAGTATCTTTATTTTCTGTAACTAATATCACCCCTGCTGTGTTGTGAAAATTCATTAACGCATTAGTCATATAACTCTCCACTTGATTGAATCACAGAATTCCTATTTCTATGGCTAATGAGGAACAATTTCTCCTAATTATTTGAGACAAAAACAGATGGAAAAGTGACAAACACATCCCACCCTCAAATCCCCTGAGGACCCCCTTTTCTTCTCTGCAAAGAAGCTTCTGGTTATTCTCTAAGAGTAAGAGCCCCCCCCCCCGAAAAAAAAAAAAAAAATAATAATAATAATAATAATAAAATAAAAAATAACACCTTCAAGAAATTCCATCTGTGTCCGCAGTGGCAAATTGAACTTGGATTAACTACTGAAGCTTGAAAACAATGTAGTGAATGTGTTCAGACAATAATCTTCTTTCCATAGCCTTAAAGGGCAGTGACATGATTGGGATGAATCAAAACACCAGCTGGAGTGTATATCCTGGCTGGAACGATTTGTCTTGAATTTGATTACTTAAGCCAACTCAAGCCTGAACATATGTACTAGTATTTTGTTTTTCTCGAGCCCTGATAGAAATAGATCCAATAGAAAGCTACACAACAAATTTGTCTGTCACAAGGCATACTGATAGAATTATTTCAGAACGAGTCAAATTTTGACTACCAAATTTTCACAGTAGAATCCTAGCACAGGTTACTTGATTATAGAATAGTTTTACCCCAAATTGAGGACTACTCCCAAACATGTAATTTACCTTTAAATAATCATAAATGCTGTACAAAACTCATGATCATGTTCCTGAAAGCAAAAGTTTTATTCTTACTTTGCTATGTTGTTATACATGTATAATAATATAGACATTTGATTAGATTCCTAATCCAGTTGAAAAAATAGACTTTCTTTCCAGTGGTAAAATATGTGAATGGTTTGCAGCTCTTCTTGGGAGAAAGATTAATAGGGATTAGGTAAACGCTCATTAACTGTTATTACTGAATGCACACATCTGGAAAAATCTGAAAAATTTGCGAAAATAGAGTTAATAAAGGCAAACCCCTGATCTACTGAAGATGTAAACATACTTAAAATATTTTATTTTTTTGATGAGCTGCCAAACTGTTCCAGTCTTCCAGACATCTCTCATGCCATTCAGTTTAGTTTTTGAGGACAAAAAGGCTTACCCATTGAAGACAGTTTCATTTTGTTCTAACGTGCATTTCCCATAGACCTTGGGATGAGATATCTTGTGTCTGGTCTTCAATGGTTTAACCCTAAAAGACTGGGGGGGGGGGCCTAAAAGGCCCCCCCTCGACATTTTTTGCGATAAATTTTTAACGCGAGAAGCTATGGCCGCGATATTTCATGACTTTTTTCTTTGAAGTCTTGCGCATCTTTTAAGTCCAAATTTGCGACGTCCGGGTACCCGGTTCCGAAATTACGCAACTTTTCGTACTTGCATGTCACACCAAAAATCGCTCAAAAACATGCAATTGTGTGTTATTTCAATGCAAATTGCGTTTTCAGCCCAAATTCATAAATGTATGATTATTTTTACTTTTACTGATTAAATTAACTTAATTTTATTCTGTTTATGACCGAAATAATGTCGCCGACAATTTCCATTGAAAAACAATAAAAACAAAAAGTCGAAAAACAAAAAATACAAAAGAAATCCAAAAACAATAAAATACATAAAAAACATTTGATACCGATTTTTTTTTAATATGGCCTCTTCAATCAGAATCTCGCAAAGAGTCTTAAACAAAAAAAGAGCACTTCAGAGCTTTACTTAATGACTTACCAGCCAAATTCTATTTCATGCATAAATTAGCATAATTAATAATTAAAATAATTGAGTAACTTTTTTAACAATCAAATATACAATTCTGATAGATTATGTCATGGGTGACGTGTGTGTCGACTTTCAGCGCGATCGCGCGATCAACGCCGAGATCTGAAGCGGGGGCCCTTAGGCCCCCCCCCCCCCAGTCTTTCCCCTCCAAAATACCCCAGTCTTATTAGGGTTAAGCTGTGATTTTTTTAATCAATATTTTCACTGTATGCAATATCATTGCTAAGTTATACGTACCCATTGCAGTATTAATTGAAGTTCAGTTATGTTTTCCTCATGTAATTTTGTTATGTCTTATTCCATGTTTGGAAATTGAAAGAGAAAATGAAATGAAATGTTCAGACTTGAAGATGTGCAGTCACAGAGAATTCTCAATTTTTTCCCTATTCTTGGAATTTTTTAATTGTAACATTATCAAGTTTGATTTGTATAACATATTAAAACCCATTGGAGACAATTTGATTTCACTATATCATGCATTTTCCACAGACCCCAACATGAGTTAACTCGTACTTAGTCTCCAACGGGTTAAGACCATAGTGAATGCATTTTCATGGATCATTAAAACATCAAGACTACATGTATAATGTGCGCTTAAGCTAACAGTTTCCATGGAGACACAGCAATTCTTATGCGGTATGAAGAGTTTAACCCTTTGGGGACGATGGGCTTGTAGTTGTACACAAGCCCAGTACATCACACACCTAAAGATGATTTTCTCCATCTATATTGGTCAAAAATATGTATTTTATGTGACAAAAGCCATGGGGGTAATATAACCTTTAGTCTGAGTGAAAATGTTGTCACATTTTTGGGCTTTTGTGGAAGAAATTCATCTCTGAGTGTGTGTTTTATTGGGCTTCTGTACAAGCCCGTCATCCCCAAAGGGTTAAAGCACACTTTATTCACACACATAAGTTCAACTTACAGTTCACCCCAATTTACCTCTGACGTGTGTATTGTATTGATACCATGTCATAACCCACACCTGAGCCCAAAGACGACCGCCAGACGGAGGTAAACATGTCTGCCGCGGTCGTCATGGAAGTCTACTCATATCGACTTCTGAATTAACGTGAGTGCAGAGTGCCATTCATGTGACAGGGTAATCATGTATGCAGGTGTTTTGCAGGTGGGGGACATGTCATACATGTGTCACTGCATTCATTAATTTGATCTGCCCTTCAAGATTGCACCCTCTGGAAATCTGTGAACTTCGGATTCGTGCGTACAGCAATGGCGACACAAAATCTCATCATACGGATTTGATGACTCATGGCTCACACTTGTGTATATGCTTCAGACACATGGAGGTGAATCAAACAATTTTTACTAAAACAATGAATGAATTTATGCGAATAGAAAATGCAGACAAAAAGTGGTAAGATAAACCAAACTATACCATGCAAGAAAGTACCAAATTCATATTACTGATTCATAATTGATATAACCTGCATTACATCACTTTCAGACTTACGGCTTGTGACTGAAAACATATTGAGTAATCCATATTCAACTCGCACTGCAATGATATCCCTTTCACCTTGAGCTGTTGCAATGTACTTTCGTACATGTATGAATATTTTGTAATATTGATACAAATAAAATTGTATCTCAGACAAAATGTAAAGAAGAGACAGCTCATGTAAGCCCGCTAAAAATTACCCAGTTTCTAATACAGCTGATTGATGTCTGGGCCAGACTCAAGAATTTAATTAATTCCATATTAAACAAAATCCAGGAATTTCATATTGAAAAGTGGGATAGTACTCAACATGGTAGACTTTAAATATGAAAGAAATTTCATATTGAAAAGTGGGATAGTACTCAACATGGTAGACTTTAAATATGAAAGAAGAATCAGTTAGAAAAACAGAGCTTCCCAACACTTTTTTATTTGGGGGCCTACCTTGAATGTTGGAAATTTTGTAAGACTCTCCTTTCAAGAATATGAGGGAAAAAAACCCCAATGTGACTCAAGTAAAGAAAATATTGAATGAACTGCATAACTGTTGTACCACAGTAATGATAGAAAATAAATCAACGTATAACAGTACATGTATAAGCTGAATTCCAGTCATGTCATACAAGATTGGACTAAAGTTTTAATTGTAGTATATTATTCATGTATTTTATTTCATGACCAACCACACAGCCCACATACAAGATCTTCCTGGTCGACTACTGGGCTGCAACCCACCAATTGAATAGCGTTTTCATAGTGGGTGTCCCGTCCTCAAGTCACAAATAAGTTTAGCATGCAATTTCAACATTCCATTCAAGCTAACAATAACAAAAGTTTTGAAGGAATATAGCATTGTATGAGAAGAAGCACATATACAAGTGCATAGAATAATATGTATAATTAATTGTGCACTGATAAAAATAAAAGCCATAACTAAGAAATAACCCGGTAAGCAAAGATTAGCCTAAATTAGTCTGTTGCTGGTTATGACCACTACTCCCCCCCCCCCACCAACTTTATTCTATTTCAGGATAATTAGAATGAAAGCAGATATGTGACTAATTAAACCAATCATTCTTTGTTTCATGAGGGAATTTATTAGCATCACACTTATACATACTCCAAATTCTTCAGGGGAGGGAACAGTGGTGAATAAATTACAGCAGATCTTTTATTACCAACAGATCTCACGACACAAAAAGAACTTATTTTCAACCCTGGCATCTGCCCAATTTTTTCTCCCTTTTTTCATTTTGATAAAGAAAGGCAACATCTTGTGATTGATAATTCTAAACATTAGCCTCAAGACAGATGTTCATCTCTCAAAAGGGGGGAACATGATTCTACGATAAAAATCAATAGAACAAATGTTCATTAAATAAAAGAAAAAAAGTTACTTTGTATATTACCAACATGATATATTACCATGAATAATTGTAGATCGAAATAATGTTACGAGTCACAAGAAATGCAACATGCAACAAAGCATAACTACTTTGTGATGATTATGTGCTTATATTGCCTTCTGTCCACTACAGACAGGGTACTGACTAACTTTGATGACAAATGACTTTAATTTAGAGCCTTCGATAGCAATCAGTTCATACTTTTTTTAAACATTATGACCAAATGTTGTGAATGACAGACTGCACATTATCAGAAATACTTCAGTCAGTGAAAAATAAGAACGTTAAGTAGGTAAATATTTCAATCCAAAACTGGTTCTTTGGTTTTAGTTTTACACAGTAAATTTAGAAAGAAATGAAAAAAAACATGAAACTCTCAAAAAGTCAACTTTCTTGAAGGTCACAATAACTAGGAGAAAAAAAATCTCTAGCATGAAGAAAGCTAGGATAAAGCCATCCATAAACATTTGGAAGACAAACCTGAACAGACAAAAAAAGTCAAGCAGATTGCCGACTCATCCATTCATTATAGCTCATGATACTTTCCACGAACAAAGGGAATCTACATCTGGTCGGAACATCAATCATAGCTTCTTGAGCGGCCAGGCTCAGCATGTCGACCGGCAGGCTACTACCTTTTCATTTTCGGCACATCAGTCTTATGGATCAACCAATTGCTATGCATTTGGCACATGGCTCGTACGGCCTTTGATCTGTGCCGCTTGCTCATCAATCCTGTCTTGCTTTACCTTGAGACCACACTACGAAGACGGGAAAAAAAAAACTGAAGTTGCAGCACAACAGAAAGGAAAATGAAGACAAGAAAATTTTGAAGATCAAATTTGTGGCTACAATGCATATTACAACTTAATTATTTTCTTATCTTTGTTGTTACTGTTGTTGTTATTGCTTTTTCGACTTGCAAAATTTTGCTTTTTGGAATCTAAAGACACAAGAAGCAAGCTTCATACAACACTTGAGAGTGATGATGCATCTAGCTTATGCAATGTCTTTATCATTGGACACAAAGAAACAATGTTGTCAGTGTCTGGGAAATTTTTCCCATTATTTGTGAAGAATTCTTCCATGGGTATAATATAAGAAGGTTTAAGACTGAAATAATCTGCAAATTAGTTATTTTAGATTGAAAATATGAATAATTTTATGCATATCTACAGACAAAATGATGTTTAACCACCCCCTTCTGCCCTCCCCCCCCCCAAAAAAAAACCCTTTAATTTGTAGTAGGCGTATATCGCACAATTGAAAGACACAACTACAGGAAGGTGAAAATTCAACAATGATTGAAAAAAATCACAGTCAAAAATCAATTAGGAACAACATAATGATTTGTATAATTATCATTTACTACCATGTGAAACCTACCTACATGAAAGACTGTACCAAATAAGTGTTATTCAAAACATCTTACCATCAAGAGGAATATCACCCACAAAGATGCCAAATAATGGTATATTGCACCCCCCCCCCCCCCCCCGGCGGATTTTTTTTTCGGAGGCTACTTTTCATGTTTTAGTGCATCCAGATACTCGTTTGTGGTGAACCCTATGGCAATTTACAGGGGCTCTTTTGCAAATTTCGAGGGCTCTTTTGCCGCTTTGGAACAAAATCGCCCTGTGCCTCCATGGTACTTTTGTCCCAACCTGCCATCCCCCCCCCCCACAAGAAAAAGACACTGAAATACATAAGTTACAGATGTTATTACTTGCATTTGTATTAATGCAATACAGTAAGAGTTTGAAGAAAAAATTACTGGTAAATAAAGGATAACTATAATTCATTAGAATTTAATAGAAAATTGTGTGAAAGAACAAAAATCCCAGAACAAATTAAAAGGAAATTATTTAATAAAAGAAGGTGCAAATCTGATGCAGCAAAGTATTTTAATTTTCATTTTATTCTATTACTTTTCCATGCAACAATAAAAAGTGAGTTAATGAAGCACTGTAAGATGATCTGTTAATTCAGTTTTGCTTTCACGAACAAATACACCTGGACATAAAACTTACTTCAGATAGAATTTATAACAAAAGAACATTTTGAAATATAAGTGAAAATTTGGCTTCAAGTTTCATATTAACCTATTACTTCAAGACATGTAATATCAGATACTGAAATGATAAACGTATTGGAAGATGAACTTCTAAATACCCGTGCATCTTGATGAGGAGGAATATGAAAGGACGCAATATATTCATCTCACGACATGAAAGAAAAACATAAATACCCATCCGCACCACTGGCAAGTGTTAAAATTCACAATTCTAATTCCGAGTTGCTTTCATAGTGAATCCCACTGCCCGAGGGGTCCCGATTGCTTCTAAAAATCATAGCACTATGTAATTGGTTTTTGTAAGGGGTAAAGTGAATTAGTGGGGCCAGGCCTACATGGGAGGAAGGCGTGTCTGCACAATGCACCATCTCCTCAGGGCACAGATGGTGGTGGATGTGCTGTATATTTGCATCTCGTGTGCACTGTGCTTCTCTCCTAGTGTTATAAATAGGTCTGGCTATGACAAAAGCATATGGTAATGATGATTTATTACCTGCGATTATAATCTGTGCAATTTTGGAAAACAAGTTGATGCTATCAATTTTGAATTGAAACTTTCAGAAAGTTTTGTTGGAAATTTCAGTGCAGTCTGTGTTTCATTTGCTCTACACTTCATCCTACACCACCAACAAAAAAAATAAAAAATAAAATCATGAAATAAACACCTCTCAATTTTTATTCTACTACAAAATAGAATGGAATTAGTCAACAACATACAGGGACTTTTCATCAGGTAACAACAGAGGCTTAAACTTGACAAAGGCCAGATTATAAAAACTTGAATCTTGTGATTTAGAAAAATGGTCACAGTTTCTGTATTTCATTTTTTTGGAAAAAACCAAAAACAAAAACAAAAACAAAATGCAGGTCAAACTATGCTGATATAAAACCTGAGACCCTTCCACGTTTTTTACTTTTCTTGTCCCTGCCACGCCCCCCCCCCTTGAAAGTTTTCTGATTTACCAGCAATTACCATACAAGTCTTGATACTTACATGTACAGTATGAGACTGCTGATTGTGCAAACATATAAAGGCATAAACTTCACTATAAATTATGTATGGACACATACAGGCAATCTGTCATGTAAGTCAAAAAAAAAAAAACGGACAGAAGATGGCCCAGCTGTGCTGAACACCTAACAGATTTTTTTATTCACAGGCTCATGTGTCAGCATGACGATCTTCATAACTGGAACCTACTCTCAAAATGTGAATGTGCACAATGTTCTATGGAACAATGTCATGGGTGAAAAATTTATTTGTGACTGTAGGGGAGAAGGAGGCATACAGGTACCTGCAACCCACTCTGAAAGATCTGCTCATTGGGAAAATCTGTGGAGATAAAAGAGGATCATACTGGCTCTGCCCCTGTATCCCACTATGCTCAAACAGCATTCATGTTTGAACCCCCCCCCTTCCTGCCTCAAGAACAACAATACCAGCAACAAAACCCACATGTGCACATGCCATTGGCCTACATGAATCATAATCTTTAATACCGTAAAAACAAACATTTT
>JZLH01S0473556.1:0-19062 GCA_001188425.1 Eucidaris tribuloides
TTATACGGTTACTCTACATGTATACTTGCAGGCTCACACCTACAGAACTCACCAAGGACCCCACTGGAAATAGGCCAATAAATAATAAGGCTTTATTGGCTGTTCTTGTTGATTTCCACTTAAATTGTCGTGAGGTGTGCTGGAAACAGAAGAAAATTGTCTTAAATTAAAAAAAAAATCATTGCTGTATTTGATATTTTCACTAAACAGACTGACAGAAGGATCTAAACATATCGCAATACTTTTACTATAAGTTAATGGTTTTCAAGTTAGAGGCAAGTTACCGTTAAGGATCTTCTGCTTGTAGCGTATGATAAGGAGGGAGATAAGGAAATTCTGAATGAATTTGAAGATCAAGACCTAATTAGAGCCCATCAAATCCCAGTGTCTCGTGTTCCCTTCCCACTTCCTCGAGTGATGGCACAATAGAAATTTGTCTGCAGGCCTCAGGCTAGAGCTGGGGTAATTTGATCTAAACCTCATTCGATTATCGTGGAAACAACATCGCCGATAACACGATTTATCGCCTATAAGTTGAAAAATATACTTTTGATGAATAAATCTATTGTAGGGTTAAATTGACAGTGCGCCCTGTAGGGCTGTTATCAAAAAGTGGTCAAAACAATGTTGCTTTCTGTAGACCATCTTGTAACTAGATCTAGAGATTCATGGTGGCGATTGTTAATAAACAGATCCTAGCATTTTTGATGGGCAGTTTGTTGACAGAGATTGTTGCCAGTTACATGAAATACACTACTGCTCCTGACACCACAGGTTTGATAGCTGAAAAGCATGGAGGTCTCTGTTTCATTCCCACCTCCCTGTACAGGCAGTAGCACTCGTGTGCAGAATATTCATAGCTATTATGGGGATTTCTAGATCCCTCCCACTGCAGTGCATTGCATTTGCCCCATTAGGTTTTCATAATCTAAGTTTTTTTTTTGTAATATTGTGCCTCAGGCGATATTTTGAAATAATTATGAGATCATTATCGTGTATTCGATATTTTTTCAACATCGACTGATTTCGATATTATCATAATATTGTCCACTACTACCCCAGGCTCGCACTACAGCGCAGTAGCTCCAGGAGGAACTGGCTTTCCACAAAGGTCCCCTGTCAAATAAAATCAAAATGGAATGGTATCATCTTTGGACAGAAAAAGGTAGAAAATGGGTCACAAATCCCAGCCGGAAGTGTGTTTACGTTTTAAACACAACGTGAAAACACTGCAAAGCTTAAATTTACACTGTGATTAATATGTGATCATAGCATTCACTGTGTGATCACCCCGTGCTCTTTCTGGAAGATCATGACCATTGTGTAGATTTGGCCCGTTTTTACAGAGTGTCACTGTGACCACTGTGTGGTCATACAGTTCTCAGTGTGACCACCTTGTGTTCTGTCTGGCCACTCATGACCGCTGTGTGGATTTGGCCCGTGTTCACAGAGTAACACTGTGATCACTGTGAACACTGTCTGGTCATTAGTGTTCTCTCTGTGTTCACAGTGTGTTTTTCCCGCCAGGGATTGTTTCCAACTGACACAGCTCGGTTGTGTAATGAAATACAGCATTTGATTTCCTTCTACACACTAAGAAAAATAGGTTCAACTTTGCACCTTTAGCACTGTGACACTGGGAGCACATTTACGGGTGCAGCTTTGCACCTTTCAATCTTAAAGGTGCAAGTTGCACCTCAAAAGTGCGACTTTGGTCTGAAAGGTGCAAAGTTACACCCGTAAAGGTGTTCCCAGTGTGACATTGGTCTGCACCTTTAAAGGTGCAAAGTTGAACCTATATTTCTTTGTGTGTTCAATCTCGTCATGAAACTATGACAACGCATATTCATAGATAATGTATGTGCTTAAGTGTCTGCATTCTATGTTTAGTTCTTATACTCTATAGTATACTCTAGTTGTGCTTGAATTGTCCACTTAATGGTAGGCTTTTAACATGTGTAAGCTTTGATGTGAATTGTGCTGGCATTTTTAAGTGGAATTTCCATTAACCTTGCACGTTACACCTAAGGACCCTTTTACTTCTCTTCTGCTTACTTGCCCATACAGTGTCTTCCCCACGTACAAATGAGGCCCTTCTAAAAAAGAAAAGAAAAAGAAATACCTACTGAAACCTGCCCATCTGAGACCGAGAAGATCCCCTTTAGAGACCTGAGTTCACTCATGGTGAACTGGCTGAAACCTGGACCCAGTTATGAAGTAGAAGCAATCACAATACCTCGGGTCCGAAGATTTAAGGGAATTTACTTTTCAGTTGCATGATTTAAAATGACTACACGGGCCAATCTTCGAGCGACAGACTCTAGCGCAATTTTGGCAGGGAAAGCCTGGGATAGGGGGCTTTGCGCAGCTCTAGCCTTTCTCTGCTGGCGCTTCTCCTCTAAAGCTTCTCTTCGCGCTTCCTCAAAGCTCTTAGCGCCATGCTTCAATGCTGACCTCCAGCTATTCCTGTTCCTAGCAATATGCGCCCAGTCGTCCTCGGGGATACCAGCAACACTTAACTGGCGCTTCAGTTGGTCCTTAAAACGTTTCCTTGGAGCTCCAATATTGCGCTTGCCGAGGCGCAGCTCTCCATAAAAAACAGCCTTAGGTAAACGTCTGTCCTCCATACGTGTAAGGTGGCCTGCCCAGCGAAGTTGTCTTGAGAGTAGCATAGCTTCAATGCCGGAAATATTGGCCCGCTCCAAAGACTTCATTGTTTGTCTTGCGGTCTTACCATTTGATGTGCAGTATGGAACGGAGACAACGCTGATGGAAGCGCTCCAGAAGTTTCACTTGCCTTCGGTACAGAACCCAGGCTTCTGATCCATACAGGAGAAGTGTGACCACAACAGCTCTGTACACGAGGATCTTTGTGGGCAGGCGTAGTGAATGATTCTTCCATACCCGTTTCTGCTGGCGACCAAAGGAACTATTTGCTTTAGCTAGGCGGTTGTCAACATTCTTGTCAATTGAAGCATTATTGGAGATAACACTCCCAAGGTATGTAAAATGGTCAACTGCCTTTAGCGATGTTTCGTCAATGTTGATGCGTGGGGGCTGTAGATTCCACGAGGTGATTTCTGGTGTAGCACTTCAGTTTTCTTAAAACTGATAGTGAGTCCAAATGCCTTGGCTGATGCAGCAAACCGATCAACAATTGTTTGGAGTTCTGCTTCACTGTGGGCCAGAAGTGCGCAGTCATCTGCAAAGAGTAACTCTAGAATGAGCTGTTCCCGTGTCTTGGTGTGGACATGCAGTCTTCGCAGGTTAAACACACTTCCATCAATACGGAATCGTATGTAGATTCCCTCAGTAAGGCCATCCTTGGCTTCCCTGAGCATCATGCTAAAGAAAATGGCAAAGAGTGTTAGGGCAAGGACGCATCCCTGTTTCACTCCGTTGTTAATTGGAAACTGCTCCGACATGTCACCATGGAGTTTCACTTGCCCTGTCTAGCCTTCGTGCAGGCAGCTGTTTCACGATAGTTAGGAGCTTAGGTGGACAACCGAGTCTCGAAAGGATTTTCCAAAGCCCTTCTCTGACTGTATCAAATGCCTTGGTCAGATTTATAAAAGCTGCATACAGTCCCATATTTTGTCATAGGTGCTATCAAAGCATAGGGAGAAGGGGGATCATTATATAACTTACATTTTCTCATTTTTTTCTGTCCATTTTGTCATGGTCATTGTTCTGATAAATAAAAAATAACGGGTCTCAAGAATTAACGACGTTCGATATCAAGAATTTGAAGTCAAACACCTAGACCCGAAATGGGACCAACACTTTGAGATAGAGTATATAGATCAAGACTAGAGTCTTGGAACTACGTCAAAAACAGTTTCAAAAATCACATTTTTCGGAAGTGTATTTATCTGATAGTTTTCCTTTTTTTATAACTGACTCTTGGTCACCAAGTTACCGGAAAGCTCAAACCAATCTTGACCATATTTGACAATGACATTTCGATCTATAAATTGCAAATAACTAATTACATTATGAAATATAGATCATGTCAATATCGAGGTGTAACTACTTTAGTAAAATGAAAACACATTTTAATCGCATTTCCATTATAAAGAGACAGTTTCCACAGAATATTATGTGGATTCAGTGAAGGGAAAGCATTTTCGAGACCTAATATTGGAAGTTCGACCCAACTTGGATGAGGCAGTCCAAGGACATGGTTTATGCAGAACAACAGGAAAATAATTCACTTTCTTTGAAATGTACGGAAAATCAACAGCATTTCATTGTCATGAAACCTCTCATTATTAAATAATGCTTGGGCTGAGATGAATTTGTATGATTTTACAACAGGCTGTGTCAATTACCCTATTCATCACTATTTATAGCGCACTAAGCGCGGGGCAAAAATGAACGTTTGTGAAAGGCGTTAGCAAATGCTCTAAGCAGAAGGGCGTTAACAGTAAATTGCCTCTAATTTGAAACCCATTGGCTTATTACATATTTTCACCTTACGTACTGATTAGAAGCATCTAAAAGATCACAATACTTTGATTTCATGTGAAATAAGTCAATGGTTGTCACGTTACAAGCAATTTACTGCTAACGCCCTTCTGCTTAGAGCATTTGCTAACGCCCTTCTGCCAGCCGGGCGACGTTATGTTTAAAGCCACTGGCTAACATTTACCACAGTTAAAACAATCTGACCTGCATGATTCCCCATACTACCAATGTCTTTGATAAGGTCTAAAAATGAGCCCTGAAAAATTGTATTTCAAAATGACTATTCAGTGCTTTGAAAAAGTGAAAATTGTTAGTTGACCGGCTTCACCTGCCCATTTTCTCCCATAGACTTACTGTGTGTAGATCTAGGCTATTTCTTACTCGCCCCGAGTATTAATTGTTTATTCATGCATACCTTGCCATTGGCAGCATAACTTTCCAAACTATTGTATTCTAGGGTGTTTATTTGTCCATTCAAACACTACTATATAGCTCAGATATCAAAGTTTGACAATTTTTTTTTAAATTGAAGCTCCACAATGTTAGCCTATCACTTTAAACTCAAGAAAAGGGTTGTTCTGCTATGGCGTCACATTTTGTGGAAGAGTTGCCACGTAGAGAAGGTGAGATAGCATTATAATCAAGCCTTTCAGATAAAAATCTCTTAAAAGTATCATACAAGAAAGGTTGTTCAAGCTTCGATTGTTATGTCTGGGGATTTTTCAGCATTCACTAAATCCTCATTAATGTCTGTGGAAACTTTTTTTATACAGATCAAAAGTATTTTGATTGACATGCGCATAATACTTTATGACAAAGAGACAGATAGAAATAGAACAACTAGAGTATATTCAATACTTGATTGTTTGCTAGTGTCCATTCAATATATGCCCTGAAGTTGAGCGTTTTGATGATGACTATTTTGATGGATGATTACCATAGAAAATTGAATGTACGGGCACTAAATCAGTATTCTAATATACCCTAATCATTTCGAAAGAGTACGACGACCGAATATTTCCAAGTGTCAACAAAAAAACGAAGCATTGTACAAAGAAAGCGAAAGATCGTCTTATGCCACAGCTTTTAAAAAGCTCGTGAAGTACAAACGAGTCAATGAACTTCTTCCAAACTTCTCCCAAGTTCTTTTGTCACACGACAGAAAGCAAATACCCCTTCAGGTGAAGCGATTTATGAACTGGCCTAACATGGCAGGCACCCAAAAATGTTTGAAAGATCTTAGACGGTTATATGATATTACCATGGACTTACTAGGTCCATGGTATTGGTACCCTTCTTTGGATGCTTTCAGTATACACGTTCCGAGCTGTAACGTCCTTGCCTTAAGGGGTAATTTAAAACTCGCACTAAAAAGTACTTTGACCAGCATTTGTGAACATTTTCATAAAGTTAGTCTAAGTTATAGACTGTTCTTACCCTATTTTTCCCTAAGTATTGTACAAGGGCGTAGACTAGGGGAGTGCACTGGGTGCATGTGCACCCCTCCCCCTGCTTTCAACAGCTGATTTTCTAAACTTTAGTTCCACTTCCCCTTGCATGATGTGCACCTCCCCATGCCCAAACCAGCCTCCACCCTTGTGATAGAAACAGGGAATGAGTCTGGGAAACTGATCTAAGTCGACTTAAAGGGACAGAAAAGTCGCATATCGTGATGTTTTGGAGGTGGCCCGGCTCGGGTAACATTCGGGAATGCCCGTCTACTTTCGAAAAACAAGCGCGGACGAATTGTGTGCATTTCCGTATGCAGCACACATTCACCCGAAGAAAGGCGAACTGAACCCAACTGACAACGGTCCTACCCTCAACGGCAATTCTGTTCGGAGCTCCACGATTGTCGTTACGCACGGACTTGCAATAGGAGCAAGCGAATGGTATTGAACGTGCATGAATTACGAGCGGCGCATCCCTTTAAAGTAGTGAAAGACGTTGCGTCTGTAGTTGTCTTCCCTTTGATTTGGGAATGGGTTTGGCAAAGGAAAGAGGATTGGGGTAAAGGAAAAGAACAGTCTGTTAACCTAGACTACATAAAAAGGGCTTGTAAGAGGCGATTCTGGTATTAAAAACACCCCATAAATCATCAGTTCAGCAGGTACATTATTCCAATGCACATGTAATGTAATTTACACGAAGATTGCTTTTACTTTGAGACTTGCCAGTTCCTTGTCGTGAAAGCAAGTAATGTTTTTGCACTGTTACCGTACGTATTACTAATAAACTAGACATAACGATCAAAAAAAGATAATATATCAATCAATTTCACAAAGAATAATCTCCCACTCTAACCATGCTACACATTTAATGGAATAGCATAATTATCAATCATTTATTTGTTTACTTGTTATTACTTATTTACTTTATTGATTGATTGATTTATTATTTTATTTATTCATTTTTAATCAATTAATTACTTTATCTATTTATTATCTGATTTTATGTAATCATTCATTATTTATTTATTTGTTTATTTATTCATTATTTAAATGTTATTTTTTTATGCTAATCAAATTACACATATGAACCTAAATATCTGTGAGAAAAATGTTCTTATAAGCTTAACAGTGTTGTAGTCCTCGAGGACGGCCTCGTCCTCGAGGCCCGGCCTCAGAGGCAAAATCCTGGCCTTGGCCTCGTCCTTGACTCGGAGAAAAATCCTCGGCCTCGTCCTTCGGACACTTGCGTCAATCCTCGGAATCTCGAGCGAGGCCGGGCGAGGCGGGTATAAAATCTCGGGTAAAATGCATATGCTTTGAGCACTATTATATCGGGTGGGTTAACAGTTTGAAGATTTCCGCATCTGTCTTGACATGATTTTGCTTCACCAGTGTATTTGAGAAACTGGAAATCGAAAGGCCTATTTTTTTTAAATGCTTTGAGAAGCACGGATCTACGCTAAGTCTGTGCGATATATGCAACTGTAGGTAATGCGAATCTGGGGCCGGTTGCAAGAAACCGTCATAACTCCAGTCACTATAGATGTCACTTGATGTCTTGGAGATATTGACGGACAACTATTGCGTTTCACGCATAAACCATGACATCTCCAACTCCAAGCGGAATCAGTAGTAAACTATTAGTCTTGTCATAAATGGTATGATAACTTGCGACCGTTGTAACATGCTATTCCAGCGTTAACTGAAATTACAGACAAATATTTGATTGAAATTAATAGGAACAGATTTTTATCAATACAAACCATCACATAATTACAAACAATACACGCTTAATAACTCTTAAGTATCAATTTTATCGTCAACTAAAGCACCATGATCAATAAAATAATGACGCTCCAAGGATACCGTACCTGCATTAATTAATTTGCAGCTTCATTCACTGCACTGTTTTTATGTGGTCCTTTTTAATGTCTATATTTATTTACTGTGTTCTTTTGTTATCTTATATTAATTCTATCTTTGGTAATAGGAGTTTAAAATGTTTATTAAGTTTATACACACAATTTTTATTATTCAATGACAGACGCTATAACATGATTTCTAACCACTCTAATAACAATAATGTCATACAGATTTAAGAACTTATCACTGATATCTTTACGACATGTTTGGGATAAGTGTCATATGAATATCCTTTAAACATTTAATAGCATGATTTGAAGGGTTGTATTTGCTAAATTACTAGTTTTGCCGTTGTATGTATTGACAATTGTGGATTTTGAATGGCATGTGCATAGTTGTAACCGTATGTGGCGGCCTGACTTATGACGGCTCCGGAGCTGCATAACTTTTGTCGCTGGAGTTACGATGTCAGGGTTTCGTGAAACGCAATTAGGCGCGCGCACGTCACAATTCCAATCGGCCGCAATGCCTACCGGGAAAGCTGTACAATGATGAGGTCATTGCCTGGATGTACTAAAAAAATCTTTAAAAATAAGCAGAGTGGAAAAATTACCCCATTTGTGGTCTGAATATATTAAGCGAGGACTATAGCTTCTACAGGTTGGATAAATCAGGGTTGTTGTATTTTTAAAGAAATTTTTTAGTGCAATCTTACAAGTTTGGCTATTTTAGCATTTAGCAGAGATTCTGCTGGTTAGTCTTGAACGGAGGCGCTTTAACTTTTTTTAGAGCTGGAAAACATCACAATCATATTTTTTATTGAAAGGCGATATATATTTCCTGCTCACCCCTGCTTACGATTTAAGAAAATTTCTACGATTTCGATTAAATTATTGAGCAGTTCTTTGAAGTGCCGCCATTTAAACATAGGTTTCTATGGGGCCCCTGGAAAGGTGCTGTGTACCCATTATGGAGATGTCCACGAAGTTAGAGATGTCAGGCTTTCGTGCAACCGGCCCCTGATTGAGTGATATGATTATATGCATGACCGCCCTAGTAGCCAGAGTCCTGTGAATTTTGTAAAACGTTTGTGGAAAATAATCGCGAAAATTTTTCCCCCCCAAAAAATACATTTCAAAATTTTCAACTTTTGACGAAAAATTTCGAAAAAAAATTCTGTGAATCTTTTGCGAAAATGTGTCTGCAAAGCCACCATAGGATTGCGATATCTCTGAATGAATACTGACCAGCAGTGCAGTGCAGTGCGTCTAGATCCAGCACTGGAAGAGTGTAAGTGCACTGTGATTCATGCTAGTGTGAAGATATGACATATCTGATATGTAGATATGTCTGCTAAAACATCACAAACTGATCCTATTGTCAATTTATAAAAGATTTTGTTTGTATACTCTTGTGTGTGTCAGCTGTGCACTACATAGGGGCTGCTTGTGATTGTGCATGCTAGTGTGAAGATATTGTACCCTCCCTACTCAAAATTATTGCAACATACACTATAACGCATACATTTTATGTTGAAGGGGTCTTTCTAAAATGATGTCCTAACTCCCATTTGTTATTGGAAAATTACAAACTATTTGAAAAGAAATCAATGAATATACTTTCTCGTTCCTTCTCCAAGGCGGAGAGATTATTAAAGGCAGGCGCGCCCACGACAGAGGGGATGGAACATAAAATTCAACATTTTTTCACCTCCCTATAGGGTTGGGGTGTTAATTCACACTAGCCTAGTAATTCGGTTTCATATTACCAATAAAACGGTTTTGATGGTTTGGAAAGACTTCCAGCAAACAAAAAATATAAATGTGTTCCTCTGAATGGGTCTCAGAAAGAAGACGACGCCCCTCGAAGACGAAAGTGACCTCCTATCTTCATAAGACAGTGACAAGGAGGATAAGGCTACTCATAAAAGATGATGGCTTTTTCTTCGCATCATTATATCCAGTGTACCGAGAAGGCTCATGACAGTAAATTTTAAGATGTTTACAATAGTTAACTTTAGAATAGAATAAAGGACGTAAGAATATCTATATCTTGAAGAGTCTTGTTTTAAATATGTGCGCGTGTTCCTTTCCTTACCACTGTCTTATTGAGATTAGCTGAGGTCACTTTCGTTCTTCGCGGGGCGTGGCTCTTCTCCTTCAGAGGATCATAGTGACATTTTGTGTTTGCTGGAAGTCTTTCCAAACCATTTAAACCATTTAATTGGTAATCAGAAAACGAATTACGATGATAGTGTTAATTAACACCCCACCCCTACGGGGAGCAAAAAAAAAGGGTTATAGTTTATGTTCCATCCCCTCTGTCGTGGGCGCGCTTACATTTGATAATCTCTCCGCCTTGGAGAAGGAACGAGAAAGTGTATTCATTGATTTCTTTTTTAAAAAATTGTAATTTTCCAATAATAAACGGAGTTAGGACCTTATTTTAGAAAGACCCCTTCAACGTAAAATGTATGCGTTATATTGTATGTTGCAATACTTTTGAGTAGGGAGGGTATGTCTGCTAAAACATGACAAACTGCCACTACAGTGTATATATTTTCTTTGTCTTGTGAGTGTATCAACTGGGCACTATATTATAGGGGCTGGGTGTGGTTTTCAAATAAGGCATAGTCATACATTGATAAGACAAGTACACGAAGTTCACAAATGAGAATGAGGAGAGATCCAGTAGTGTCTATGAATATAAGTGTATGCGTGTGTTGTATGGAGGGTTGAGGGGTCATAACATGAGATTAAACAATAAGAATCCACACAAACAAGGAAACCTTCAGTAGAGAACATGAAATGACATATTTTCTTTTGAGATTGTGCTTGATCCTGCCTTGCCATAAAATGTCTGGCCTCGGCCGGCCTCGGCCCCTAAAATCTGGCCTCGGTCCGGCCTCGGCCCTCTCCGGCCTTGGCCTCGTCCTTGTCCTTGGAGAAAAATCCTTGGCCTTGTCCTCGTCCTCGGCCTTTTTTAGACCCCCGGCCTTGGCCTCGTCCTTGACCTCGGAGAAAAATCCTTGGCCTCGTCCTTGACCTCGGGTGAGCCGGCCTCGGATACAACACTGAAGCTTAATGATAAATGAATAACACTCAAGATTCAAGAAAGTCAACCATCTTAGTGTGCCCATATAGCATGATCCCTGAACGATAAAAACTTCTGTCTTTCGTAGTATCACGTCCATCGAGTTTACGGAAATAAACTTTTAGGAAATAACCGGATTTCAGTGGTTCAATGATGTCAATGAAGGCCAGGTCCGAATGTGTATACAATAACGCCCTGTCCTCCAATGTACCCGATAGTTACGCAATAAATTCCACTCAATTCAATTCAATTCAATTCAATTCAGTTTATTACCACAATCTGATAAACAAGATACAATACAAGTTCACATAATGCAAACAAAAGGAAAAGGTATAGGCATTTGCAAGATAGTATTACCATGGATCACAGAAAGCATGGAGAGTAGAAAGCATGAACTTGTAGGTTATCCTGAGTAAAGTATGAATATATGAAATAAAAACAGCATAAGACATCACAGAAGGGGGGTGAAACGGGCAAAGTTGAGTTTTGGATATATTTTACTAGATGTCACTAAGCGATGAGCTGAAAGTTGTGTCATTATAGTTTGATGAAGGACAGCATCGTTTTACGGATGGAACAAAACCCCCTTTATCAATGTTGCAAAACGCCGTTCCCATAATTCTATTGAGCGGAAGAAAACTCGTGTTTCAACTGCAACTGGAATTATGGTCCTACAGCTTTTTTTTTTCAAATGCAAGATTGATATACCATTGACCTGATTTCTAACAGGTTGGTACATTGTCTTTCAAAGAATATAGTAATTACACACATCACCACTATAACTAAACACATATTATGAAAATACGATTCATTGTAGGTGATAATTGACAAATTATTTGAATATTAATCCACGTGTGCAACCTTGGTTTGTTTTCTATTTCAGGCAACATAGTGAATTCACTAACAAATGAACACATTTATGAAAGTACACATGCTTATCTCATTTGCTATCCGTGTTTCCTTCACTAGTGTTACATAAACCATAAATGGTAGATGTTAGTTTATTCTTTCTTCCATTTTTTGTGGGGGTGGGTTCAAATTGGACATTTTACTTTTTTAAACTGGGATGGAGGAAAAACATGTGCGAGACCTACAGTTAAACCTTATTAAAAATGATTTAGTTTAATATCTGTTGAGGTATTTTATTCAATGACTTAGGCACTGGTAATAGATAGTTTTATCCCTACAATTCTTTGTCGAATATGAATAAAAGCAATTTTTGTACTGATAGACTCAATGTTGAGTTATAGATTACGAATTCCTTGCTCCAAAATGGGTCCTCACGTGTAGACTAGAGCGTCCCGTAGTATTTCAAACCAGTGATCGATAGTTGGTCTTTAGACAATTTCCCACTTCGTAAAGATTTAAAAGATTTTCGTTAATTCGATAAGGAAAGACAGGCCCCAAAAAGGCATTTGAACATGTTGAAAGAGCGACTTCATTCTGTCTCCGACTCTCTGTTATTACTACAGAGTGTGTTGTTGGTCGTTTTTCCGTAATAAAGAAATTGTATGGATAAGCCTTAAAGCTCTGTGCTCAGGTAGTAAAATAACAATTACGACACAATGTTGTTATGGCTCTTTGCTCAGAGCTCTCAATTGGGTATCAATCAAGGTATATGAAAACGACGTTCATACAATAAAGGATTAAACAGGGTGTGTCGAAATTTAATTTAAAAGAGTGAACGCTCATTAAACGGATGTCAATTTTCATTATTAGAAGTATATTCGTTTTATTTCGCGCTCAATAAGTCGAAGATAACTAAAATAGAAGTCATAACAATGACCACCTACGTTGTGAAAATTACATCGGGTAATTTCGTATAATTTTCTAAAATGGTTACATAATTTATTCATACACGAACAGACTGTTCCTGGGGTGTATTGACCGAGCGTAATTGCTCGAATTCAGAACGACACAATGACAACAGTATGCCCTTGAAAACACATAATGTTTCTGTAAACTTGTTGATAACATGTGGTTAGAATCACTTAAAGGCACTGTATAACAATGTTTTCCATTTTAAAAATGTGAGCTACATGATTCCCCATGCTAGTAGTGTCATTGATACAGTCTAAAAATGAAGCCCTGAACAAAAATACAGTTCAAAATGATCATTAAGTGCTTTAAAAGAGTAAAAGTCATTGAAAGACCATTCCAGTTTTTCTCCATAGACTGCTGTGTTGCAGATTTTTATATCTGCCGAGAATAATTCATGTGACAATTTTTATCTAACATGTTTTACCAGTGACAGCATAACTGTCTGAACTTTTGTGTTCTATGGTGTTTATTTGTGTATTCAAACACTGTCAGATATATCAGACGGCAAAGTTTGACATTTTTTAATGGATTTTCCACAGTGTTATATAGTGTCTTTAACATCGGAAGAAATAAAGATTGTTACACAATGCATTGTGAGGCCTAATTGATAGTGCAAGAGCCTCGATTAGAAGAAATAATGATTGTTACACAATGAAATGTGAAGTCGATAGGGGAAAAGACTCGAGTAGATGATGAACGTAATACATATCGAGAACAGGAAGGGCGCTACCCCGGCGCTATCGATGTACAAAGTCAATGTAGTAAGCGCTATAGTTCTTATTGTGTATTGATAATACAATGTCTTCAGATTAAATAATCGGAGCTACTTAAATCATTAATTCAATAAGTGTCTTCGATAAGGTCTGGAAAATTAAGCCCTGAAACATTATACTTCAAAATGATCAATCAGTGAAGAGTGAAAATCTATGTGTACCCAGTTTAGCCATGTCCATCCCTAATCACATATACAGTGTGTCTAAAAAAAAAGTGCAAGTGAAAACCGCCCTCTTTGGCAATTAGAAAATACTCTTGTGACATAATGCTTACGTCAACATCAAGTGCATATAGTCTTAGCTTTCAAATACCGTTAGTTTTGTTTAATTCGCTTGTCTTAATCTTGAGATATGTAAATTTAAATAAGAAAGGGTAAAATCGCAATTGTGCCACTTTTACTACACTCCCGAGTAAAAGTGACACATTTGTGATTATATCCTTATGTTGTTTACAACATATCTCGAGATTAAGACAAGCAAATTGAACAAAACAAATGGTATTTAAAAGCGAAGACTTGACCCTTGACGGTGATGTAAGCATAATGTCACCAGAGAATTTTCTAATCGCCGAAGAGGGCGCTTTTTACTTTGAGAATTTTTTGAGACATGCTGCAGCACGTCTCAAAAATTGTTCAAGTGAAAAGCGCCCTCTTTGACAGTTAGAAAATACTGATGTGACGCTGTTGCGTTAACACAAGGGCAAAGTCTTGCGCTTCAATGCTTGATTTGTTGCCGTTCAATTGTTGTTTTTAATCTCGAGATATCTTGTTAACAAAAAATAGATGGAACACAACTAGGTCCATCTCGCTGTAGAGGGCCTGATGCTATATACTGTAGTAAAAGTGGCACATTTGTGATTTTACCTTTTCGTTGATTACTGAACATATCTCAGGATTAAAACAAGCAAACTGAACAGAACAAACGGCATTTGAAAGCTAAGACTATGCCCTTGATGGTAATGTAAGCATGACGTCACAGAAATGTTTTTCTCATAACCTAAGAGGGCGCTTTTGACTTGCACAATTATTTTTGAGACACACTGTAGGTTATTCGTTAAGATTGGCGTGGTGCACAATTCATGTGTGGATGATTATCCATACATTATCTTGCCAGAGGCAGCATATGATTCAAAAGTTTTTAGTCTACGGTGTTTATGTGTCCATGCCAACACTATTTTGTAGCTCAGATATCAAAGTTTGACAATATTTTTTAATTGAACCTCCACAATGTTCCCGATGTAATACAGGTGTATATTATCTTTAATGCCCTTCTATATACTCATCGACCCCTCGCAGACAGCACGTCAGATATCACAAGCCCATCACGTGTAACCTTGACAGTAAATAATATTGATTTCGGTGGTCACGTGAGAGGCATGAGTGGTTCGGTGATGAGGTATTACCTAATTTCGCCAGAAATAGTATTATTAATTCATGTAATTGGAAAGGTCCTATGCAGAGAGAGAGAGCGAACAGTCAAAAGGTAGTCTCGGTTCTAGACCATGCGACATTTCCTTCCTCCGGACTACACTCACTCAAGTACATTCAGAATCTTAGTCTTAGTCAAGCTGCTGATGGAAGATAATAATTTTCTTACTACATATAACATAGGATGGTTTAATGCAAACGTCTGAGAGCTCCACTAGTCAAAAGGAGATTTTAGTGTCATCGACAGCCTTGGCTTTCGAGGGGTTTCACAAGTGCAAAATGCGTATCCTCCTCTTGCCCACGTCCAGATTTCTATTCTTCTTAACTTATCTAGAAAACCCCAACCTTGTGAATGATATGTCAAAAGAACATGCGCGCTAGTACCCGAAACCTTGTGATGTAACGTTGAAGGTAAAGACTAATCGAATTTTACCGTCGCGACACTTTGCCCTCTGCAGGAGCTGTGATGAAGAGCGATGCCCGATTTATGTTGTCATAGCAACCCAAGTGCATCCATCCATTCTCATTTCACAGACAAACGGAATTGATGAGTAGGGATGAAAAGGGACATGTAGATGTCCTCGGGAGTATTTCTTGTCGATTCATGACATAATAAGAGCGATGCTTGAATTCAATACGTTCTGTTGTCATCTTGCATGGAATTTAAGGGATGTGTTACTGCATTCTCTCATTTTTCTTTCGTATTGTATTGTATTGTACTGTATCAGATTGTGGAAATAACCTGAACTTGAATTTGAATTTGAATGAAAGTAAGCGTGAACTACTATATATGTACAATAGATATTACGGAATTTCATCTTGATTTTTTTTTTTGTGTTACAGAAAGTTAATGAACGCAAAAAAAATAGAAATAAGCTGTATTTTATCTCTTTTGATTCAGCAATGCAAATGATGATAAATGCTTAGCGAAATAACATGGGGAGTTATCATTAGATATATTCATAGTACCTAAAGTAACTGACAAACGAGTCCAGAATTGTACAACAAACCGTCGTAAACGTGTCTAGAAAGATAATAGTAGAGAATGCGAAATATATATTAGATACAGACGACCATTATACATGATTATGGGACACTTTTCAATTGTTATAAAGTCTGATTCGTGTATACCGCATCTATGATAATTAGTTTATATTCCTGCTGAATGGGAGATAGAGAGGAGGTGGGGAGAAGGAGGAGGAGAGGAGGAGGAGGAGGAAGAAAGAAGAAGAAGGAGAAGTGAGCAGAGGAGTAGAATGAAGATAGGCTGAAGGAGTAGGAGAGGAAGCAGGAAGACTGAGGAGACGGGGCATGGGCAGGAGGAGCAAGAGGAGCAGAAGGAGGATGAGGAGTAGGAGAAGGAGCAGGGAGGAAGGAGGAGCAGGAGGAGGAGTAAAAATAAGAAGGAGAAGGGGGAACTGGAGTAGAGGAGCAGGAGGAGGGGGAGTAGAAATGAGAATTAAAAGAATGAGGAGAAGGAGGAGGAGATGCTGCTGAAACCAAGAATTTTCTTCCAGACAGTCTTGTTTGTCTAATGTCTGGTTCGGATATAACATATTTACTATGCATAGACACATCTCATGACTCTGTAGCTTTCACTGCCATCACTATTTTCAGTGGTTATCCGATTCACTGTGGAGTAACACACAATTTACGTGAGCTACGTTTCTGCATAATACAAGTCTGAATTTGTAGCAAGTTGTCTTAATTTGTTTAACTCCTCTGTGCAACATTATATTCACGAGGTGAAAAGCGCAACGTTATTGCGGGCACATATAATCAACAGGCTTGGAACTTGATGATTCCGTTAGGAGATGATTTGTCACGTAAAGAGGCTCCGAATTTCGAAAGCAGTCGACGAAAAGTGTCTCATGTTACATCATATTATCCATGTCGTCTGGAGATGCAATCCCTGCAGAATGATAGCATGAGAAACGATTACGAACGAGAAAGGAGCGGTTGGTGTAGTACACTTGCTGTATGATGAAAAGAGGAAAGTCGCATCAGTAGATGTGGGGTTCCCTTGACCTTCACTAACAACACCAAGTCAAGAAGTAGAAATAAGTATAAAAGATAGAAGAATCAATCATTTACTGAAAGAAAATATTGGGGTTGAATCATTATTGCTATCCTTTGGTTGAAACTTTTTGTGAAGGGACAAAAGGGGTTGCCTAGTAAACGTCATTCCATCATTCCTTCATTGTTTCTTCCTAACTTACTATCCGTCTTTCCTCTGTTTTCCTCTTCTTATGTCTTCATGGTTTACTTATTCGTATGTGCTTCTTCTTGAACTTTCACAATAGATGTTTTTGCAAAATATTATTTCACTTCCCAGCGGTCACCTCGTGCTATTTGAATTTCCTCTCTCATTCTGTAAACACCTCACCCACATACCCAACAATCGAACGTGAATACAAACACACAAACAAAGACATTATATGGTTGTCTACATGACTTGGTTTCTCCCCCGAGGTGGGTATGGTAAGTGGATTGCAGCCGAATTGTACGGATGAAATAGCTCGCAAGAGCTCAACATCCTCAACATCATCAAAACGATCATTCCACTGATGCTGGCCTAGGTGGTTAAAGGAACACGACAAGATTGCAAAGTAGTCCGGAATTTGGGCTTTAATGATAACAGAATCGTGTATGGGCTACTGTGAAAATTTGACAAGCAAACATTTCCTCTTTGCTGTGCACTAACTAGTCAATAATATTAAGACAGCCAAATCACCGGCGTGATGGCGTGTGGTAGCGTCCGCTTTACGTCCGGAAGGTCGCGGGTTCGAGCCCCGGCCGGGTCATATCAAAGACTTTTTAGAAATGGTACCTTCTGCTTTCTAGCCAGGCGCTCGGCATTCTTGAACAGAGAAGGGTAATAATAACATTCATGTTATGCAGGGCCCGCTCGTAGAACTGTCTTTAGACGTTATTATTGTTATTTATTATTATTATTTAGAATAGTATGGGATGAATTTCTATCGGGTATATACTTTAATTTGATATCAGTATAAACGAACACTTGCTTCTCCTTAAGTAAACAAATTCAAGACAAATCCTTCGAGCCTGAATTTACACTACAGCCATTATATATGTTGGTATATGTTTAAATTCATTTGGTTCGTGATGAATATTGTTGACTTCTCCCACTCATATCACTACCACTGAAAAGAGAAAAAGAGTTTCAGATCGAGCAATTTTCAGAGCATTAATTAAATCACATAGATCTACGATCTAAAAACATAAAAACAAAGAATATAATTTTTGGAATATACTTGGAACATAAATTTTTACTTCTGCATTTTCAGATGTTATATTTCTGTGAATGCTTTAAATACAGAACATTTTAATAGTCTGACTGCTAGTTTGGCTTTTTTGAGCTGCCAACAAACAACACACTCAAAGTAACAAACATTATGTCCATAAATTCACAAATTATGAGTCATAGATATTGGATGGTCTGTGTTTTTAGTAAACATTCCTTTAAAATATTATCCTCATCCATTATTTTGAGAAGTTGTTTTTCCATGTCAACCCTATTTTTACGCTTGACTATTAATACATTTTTGTTAAAAGGCCTGGACATCTCATTTTCTGCGATCCATCTAAATATTTTGAAAAGCCCGGACATGCATACTATATTGCGACCAAGAAAATTGAAATAAATTGGATGTGGGTTTATGTATTATTGGGGAATTTATTATTTTGTTTTCATTCAGTTTTATTGATGTGTTTTTAAGCGGGTGAATGGTGCATATTGAACATAAAATAATTTGCGACTGTTGAACCCATTCAGCCTATGAGTCATGGCATAGAAGATGAAGAAATGGGATGGTGTTGTATTACAAATTGTTATTACGGACTCAATATTAAGTGGATTTCGGCGTTTTCAGAATATGGATCGAAATCTCGTTTCCATACTCGGGTGGTTTGGCCTGCTTACAAGCACTTCCACTCACCTACAGTACCGCCCCTCCTTTCGACATTGTCATTAATGATCTCAACGTATTGTGTATGAATGCAGTGATCTCAAGCGTGGGGAAATCGCATTGTATATAGACAATGTCTCTCTATACACTAAATTGACCTTTAACATTAAAATTCAACCTTTGTCCCAGAACAATTGAACGACCTGACTACGTCCCGTTTGTCGTTAATCGAGAAAGG
>JZLH01S0473567.1:12886-25095 GCA_001188425.1 Eucidaris tribuloides
ACATTCTTACACGCGGTAAATATCGTGTGAGCAGTTTTTACTGTGAAAACTTCGATTGTTGCTGTTTAAAAATCGAAAGTACATTCGCCTGTCTACCAGTGTCATTGATAATATCTAAAAATGAAGCCCGCAAAAGTGATATTCAAAAGATCATTAAGTGGTTTAAAAGTGATTTTCATTCAGCGTGAGATCATGCACACATTCTATGGCTCTCGCCAGGCACCGACTCAGTGACAACAACAGAAACAAGCTCCTACTACAGAGCTGACCACAGTAACAACTACACATTACTGTATTTAGAGTATAACATTCACAAGCCAGGACTGGTAGACATTAATTGATCCATGTGTCCAATATAGCCAGAATAGCCCACATCACAGATGCACATTCCCTATGTAGGTGACTTTACCAACATATGGTCTTACCATACAGACTTTTCTAGCCATAAACATACTGCACTGCATACACAGTATATTTGGGTATGTTCGCAGATAAGTACATGTACAATGAAAATGTTACGCTCTGAATTTCATAAAATGTAACAACAACAAAAATATTATTATAAATTTCCATAAAGCAGTGAATTTGTATGTTTTACTGGCATTCATGTGCAAGTAGGCCTACACTCAGCACCAAAAGCACAGATTTACTCTGTGTACAATGTACATGTATGTACCAATTTTCTCTTAAATTATTACAGGACAGGTTGAATAATAAGCTGTATTCAAATTTTCAAGTCATACTTACTTTCCATTCTTTACATTCTTTTTTCACCACATCAACCTTGATAATCCAAAAACTGTCATTTGTAAGTCATAACAGTGATAACATACTCTGTATTGTTTACAAAACATTGGTCTGTGTATGGACTGAGCTCAATCAAAATATTGTCCACATATTTTGCCAGTATGGTCAAGAAAAACCACATTGCGGTGGAATAACAAAAAGGGGCTTTCAAAATGGGGCTATAAACACAATCTTAAATGTAGACTTTTGACTACTACATTTTGAAATATGCTAAAAGCTGCATGTACTTTGATGAAAAAGGAATGAAGAATGATACATGTAGACTGGGTCATTCCATGTCAAATCACCCCAAAAATCTGGAAATTTTAACCCAACCATTTTTAATTTTGATGAAACTTGGTGTACTTGTAGATTGTGATCCCACAGCACCAAATCTCAAATTTTAAGTCAATCGGGTCACGGGTTGGGAAGATACGGCCCGCCCAATTTTGAAAATTGTGGCAAAAATGGGTGTGGTCACCTAAATTTAAATGACCATAGCTCCGTAATTGATGAACCAAATTCAATAAAATTAGTATCATTAGAAAGGGAATGAAAAGGACTATCAGAAAAATGTGTTACTTTTAATATATGTGTAATTGAATGAGCAATGACCTTTTGACCTCTGTTTTGACCTTGGATTTGACCTTGTGGATCACATGACCTTGAGCCGTTATTTTGATATCTTAATCCCCAACATTATTTCTGTGACATAATTAAAAATTGAAGAAGGAATATTTTTGTTTGGTTTCTAGCCCTTCTCAAAGCTTGCATTCTCTCTGTAAACAATTGCAGTGTAGTCCCACACATAAGTGCCTGTGTTGGGTCAGTGTACAGTTATGGTGATATTATGTGCTTGATTACAGCATATCAAACAGATGACATGACTAATACCTGTCCTGTATCTGGATCTCCACATTATTTCTATCAATTATTAGAAATAAATTTTTATTATTGTGTTGAGTCTGTGTGTGTTGTGTCTGTGTCTGTGTATGTTTATGTGTACATGTATGTGTACATGTATGTGTGTCTGTGTATGTCTGTGTATAGTGTCTGTGCATGTGTATGTGTGTCTGTGTGTCTGTCAGTCAACTTGTCAAGATTGTTCAGATTGTTGTGCTGCATATTTCATTCTCTCTACAAGAGGATTTTTATCATAACATCATCATCTGTTTGAATATCCTGTAATAACGTACAGTGTACACAAATACATGTACATTATCACCATAACTGTACACTGATCCATCCAACACGGGCACTTATGTGTGACTTATACTGCCAATTCTCAAATCAGATGCTGCCTTACTTTGAGACTGGAATAAAAACAACAAAAAATATTACTCTTCAATGTTTAATTATGTACAAGAAATAATGTTGGATTATTAATATCAAATAACGCTCTCAAAGTCATGTAATCCACAAGGTCAAATCCAAGTGTCAAAACAATTCCCAACAAGTCATCGCTCCCGTTCAATTACACAATATATTAAAATAAACACATTTTTCTGATCATTCCTTTTTCATTCCTTTTTAATTATACTACATTTTTGAATCTTCATCAATTACGAACTATGTCATTTAAATTTATGACCACACCATTTTTTGCCACAATTTTCAAAATGGCGGGCCGTGATCTTCCGAACCCACGACTCCGATTGACTCTAAAATTTGGAGATTTAGTCTGTGGATCACACTCAACAATGTACATACAAGTTTTCATCAAAGATTAAAATTGTCGTGTGTTAATAAACCCATTGGGTTGATTTACAGATGACGCGTGCTTACCTTATGCATATCATAAACATTTCATTAGAAACCACAACAGTCAAAAGAGCCATGCCATATGAATATTTAATGATCAGTCACCCATTCCCCTCAGACACATAATAATAATTGAACCAAACCATCAAGATAGTATTATTTTACATGAAAATAAAAAATGTTATGATCTTATTATCTTTAACTCTGTCTAAACATCTCAATACCAAATCTTGCAAAAATATACTGCAGGAAAGTGATATCTTTTAGCCTCATCCGGCCGAGCCCGACGTTGAGCTTAGCCATTGACTGCGTCCTGCGTCGTCCGTCCGTCCTTCCTCCGTCCTTCCGTCCGTCCGTCCGTCCGTTCCCACAGTTTGAAAATTGCTTCTTCTTCGTTCATTTCTCAACCGATTTGATTCTGATTGTTCATTGATAGGGCTAGTGGGGATTTAAAAACTTCTACACGAATCGTTGAAATTCATTCATATTTTTAATTTATGCAAATTATTCAAATCACAAAAAATGCTTCTTCTCTTTCATTTCTCAATCCGAGTTTTGATTTTGTGCTCTATTTGGTAGGGCTGATATGACATAAAACTTCACACAGCAATTTTGATAATTATAACTCATTATTAATTATGGTAATTTTATGCATAATTTTATCCCCCAAAATAATCAAAAATTTCTTCTTTTTCACATTTCTTGACCCGATTTCATTCTTTTGTTTGATCTGATAGCTAGTGGTGGCTTCAATACTTCTGCCACAAAAATTTTGAAATTAATCAATCCATCAAAAAATTAAATTAATCAAAATTATTGCAAATTTATCAAAAATTTCTCTTAAATCACAAAAAAATGTTCTTCTCCTTCATTTCTCAACCAATTTTAATTTGTGATTAACTTTATTTGGTAGTGGCGAGCTTACTGCCACATTAAACTTCTACACAGAAGTTTAAATTATACTCCAGTGAGTATGTAATTATTTCAAAATTAATTCCACAAAATAAACAAAAATTTGCTTTCTTCTCTCACCATTTCTGTTGGACGATTTTCATTCTTTTGTTTTAATCTGATAGGCTAGGTGGTGCGCTTCAATGACTTCTACACAAAATTTGTGAAATTAATTCAATATGGCAATCTAAAATTTAATTCAATTTATGCAAATTATGTAAATTTTATTCAAATCACCAAATCAAATTTAAAAACAAATCTCTCTCATTCATTGTCTCAACAATTTGATTTTAAGTTTGCTTAGCTGTAGAGCTAAGCTTGTTAACACATAAAAACTTCTACCAGAATTTTAACTTTGCTCTTAATTAATTTATGTAATTTATGAATTTATTCCAAAAATAACAGAAATTTATTTTCAGTTCTTAATTCATATCAAGTACCTAATTAATTTTGATTTGTTCCACTTCAAAATGTGCTTTTCCAACAACAATAATAATTCGTATGAGCCCCGGAGATCTGGGATCATCATTATATAATTCATGTTATACTTATTATTTTTTTCTATATCTATGTATTTTATTTTTTTCATGTCCCTTCCGGCATGAAACTAAATATTTTTCTCACTCTGATTTTTTTTATATCATGTTCCTTCGGGACATAAATTTAATCTTTTCACCAATATAAATTGTACCACTATAATTCGGACATATGATTGTTTTGCGAGATGCCGGATGAGCGTTACGTCATTGACGTTTTCTAGTTATCATTTTTTTTCACAGTGGCAGAGTTTGGTGAAGTTTTGTGTGTTTTTAATCCACTGATAGGTGATTGAAGTGGGGTAAATAACTACAGGAGGCACAATGCTACTTCAGAAGTCAGTAGCATGCACACACTGTTCAAACCATGTCCAAACACCAAACAAGAAAAGGCAAAATCCCCCCCCCAAAAAAAGGAACATTATCATGTTTTTATTTTCACTCTAGCATCACCAATCAAGGAAATTTCCACACAGGAAATATTCCACGTTTAGAGGATTTCTAAGCAAAATGTTGAAACCTAAAAATGTAAAATGGTTTGAGTCTTCATGGTCATTTAAAGTAATAGGCTAACATTGTGGAGCTTCAATTTAAAAAATTGTCAAATTTTGATATCTGAACTACATAGTAGTGTTCAAATGGACAAATTAACACCTTAGAAAATAAAAGTTGGAAAGTTACACTGCCAATGGCAAGTTACGCATGAATAAACAATTAAAACTCGGGGCGAGTTTAAATAGCATAGGTGTACACACAGTCAGTCTATGGGAGAAAATGGGCAGGTGAATCCGATCAACTTACCATTTTCACTTTTTTAAAGCACTAAATAATCATCTTGAAATACAATTTTTTCGGCCACCCACGTAGCTCGGGGACTAAACCGGATTTAAAACCTGGATTACTACTCAGGGCGTCATTTTTAGACCTTATCAAAGACAATGGTAGCATGGGGAATCATGTAGCTCATATTTTTTTAACTTTGGTAAATGTTAGCCAATACCTTTAAAGACACTTTATAACATTGTGGAAGCCCCATTTAAAAAATTGTCAAACTTTGCTGTCTGACATATCTGACAGTGTTTTCATGGACAAATAAACACCCTAGTTCTCACAAATCTTAGGACAGTTATGCAGTCATTACTAGCAAACTATGTACAGATAAAAATTAGCACATGAATTATTCTCAGCTGATGAAAATTCACTTTTTAAAAGCACTTAATGATCGTTTTGAATTGCACTTTTTTCGGGGCTTCATTTTTAGATCTTATCATAGACACTGGTAGAACAGGGAATGTACTTTCGATTTTTTGAACAGCAAACAATCTGAGTGTTTCCACAGAAAACTGTTACACAATATTACCCGGTAAGAATTCACAATTCCAGAAAACCTTCCTGTGGAAACACAAGCGACAAGGATTATTGATAAACTGTATATGACCAAAATACCGATCATCATAACCACCTTCGGGAGGTGGTTATTAACGTGTTAATTCGTATAAAATTGCTGTGGAAACACACAGCCACAAACCGTGTCTGGCAGAAGTACATGTAGGGGTCACCAATGTGTGAACCCGGAAGTGCATAACATTTTCGCATCCTTTTCAATATCACCAGCATATACCTGATCACTTGTGTCAATACTCTCTATTCTTTTTTACATAAATTAAATAAACATAATAGGTCCTGAATTACTTCACTATCACAATATGCCAGTTAGACCACAATGCATTGCGACTTCAAAATTTGAATTATTTGACTTCTGATTGACACGATATTTGCTTGACTCGGAACACGGAATCGGTATACTGCGCTCTGTGGAAATAAGATGGTTTAAAGGCGACACGGTTTTTTTAAATCCAGAAAAGATAATCCGTGGTCCACCTTCTTTCTGTAGAAACATGCTGATACATGTAGTTATACGATCCCTGTAACAGTCAATTAACCTTTTATTGCAGTACTTCTGGAAAGTTAGGAACTTGGATACCTCTTGTTCTTGAACATGCTCACACTTCACATCGTACAGCTTCTTATGGTGAATGAACATACATGTGCATGTACACCAGCACATGCACCATTGAAAATTCTTGCAGCATGAGCATCACTTGATCATTTGGTTTCCAAAGGTCCGTTTTTGCTTGTTTTGACAGTTTTAAGCAATTAGTACTTTCTACAGCAACCCTGGCCTACCTATCGAAAGCTGACTGTACACTGTGCATGTTACATATTTTCCACAGCAACTAAAACATTTCCCAGATTTGAGAAAGACTTAATCAATGACAAATGCTTGCAGCTTACAGTAAATAGATTGTGAAATTTACCCCAAATATGTGACTGAAAATACCTGACCTTATACCAGCAACACTTACAACTCACTCTCCGGAATAAAGATTTTTTTTACCAATATCAGTTTCATGATGAGCACATGGAATGACAGAACTTTGTAACTTGTGACAACACAGTGATATGATTTATGACACACATTCACACGATCCACGAACCAAAACGCAAGTTCATGACTTCACACTGTTCATACATAAATCAAATTACAAGTTAGAGAGAGTTATCAGACACCTACCTTTAGAATTTTGATCACACACTTTTCATTGCTTGTGATGTTGACCGCCTCGAACACCTCACTGTATTTACCTCGACCCAATTTCCTCACTATTTGGTAGTCATCTTGTTGCCTACAACAATGGAAGAAAAAGAAGAGAACAACAATTATGCCAACCAGGTAGGATGGGTAGACACAAGACATGATTACCGCTGCATAGTGAGTTAATGGCGGTGTCTAGCCCGTCTGTTTGTCCGTCTGTGTAGTATTTCAAGAATGCTGTATCATAAAATGCCCGCTGCTTGGCACAGGCCCTTCATCTAGGTCTGTGATGACTGATCGGCCTATTAAAGACACTAGTATAACATGTGGATAGACCCGTTTAAAAAATTGTAGAACTTGCTATCTGACCATATCTGACAGTGTTGAGATGGGCAAAGTAAACACCTAGAACACGAAAGTTTGGAGCAGTTATGCTGTCACTAGTACAATATGTCGCAGATCAAATTGGCATTTAATTTTATATCTGGGCGATAGGAAATTCCTGCATACACAGCATCGCTAATGGAGAATAAGCTGAATGGTCTTACAAGATCTTTCACTTTTAAAGGCAGCTTAATGATTGTTTTACAATGCAATTTTTTCAGGGCTTTATTTTAGACTGTATCAAAGACTCCTAGTAGATGGGGAACATGTAGCTCAGATTTTTTAATCTGAAAACATTGTTATGACAGATGCTCTTTAATTGTCCATGACTTTGTCCATGAAGCCTACCAAGCAGCAGATGTAAGTAGGTGATTATAGGGGGCCCCCTACACTAAAATGTAACGTCTAATGCAATAGAAACACAATAAAAAAAATGAGCTTTAACGATGATCAACAAGTGAATCAATCAATTATGCAATGTGTACTGTAATTATAGAATTAGATGTCCCTGCCACATAAATTTCATGGGGATGGCTCTGATTTCTGAACGGTCTACACTCTACAGGCCTTCAACTCTTCTACGTTAGAAAAGTAAAAAAAATAAGCAAACTTCTTCAAAAAGTAGGAGAAAAGTGGGATTCCATCCACCGAAGTAGGAGGAAAGTGGGATATAAGTAACTTGTTTGTAGTACTGTAGTAACCCCAAAGAAAACTGAAACATGCAGAATATTGGAAAAATTCTAAGATTGGCCAAAAAAGCAGAAATCCGCGGAAAAAAATTTTCCTTCACAAACAGGTGATGATGTTATTTACAGTACTCTCAGCAACAATCTAAAGACTACTCAACTCCAAACAAATATTAAACCTATCGCAAAGGGATTGACAAAAAGTAGGGAAAAGTAGGAGGATTTTTAGGGGGAAAATAGGAAAATTAGGATATTCAGTACAGGAAAGTAGGAAAAGGTAGGAAAAGTAGGACCAGTTGAAGGCCTGGGTCTACATAGTTTCTGTCAAGTTTCAAGTAATTCCCAATCAGATAAATAATACACACAGAATAAAAATTGGTAGAGAAATAATGGTAAACGAGTCCCATTTGGTGCATTTCTAAAAAATCTGATTAACTTTGAATGAATTAGCATAATCATTGAACTTCACAATTCCATGCAGAAGTTTGGAGACAGAGGAAATGTGTCTGTAATACAGACATATCCAGTACAACACTACAGCCCACTGCACAATATTTACACGTATGATTGGCTGTGATCCAATTTTGGGAATCGCAATAGTGGGCATTTAAAGATTGTGCCAGGGATTTGCAAGTCCATTACTTCCCTCCATTAAGTTCATTATCAATACCAAACGGTAGTTTAGTTTACAAATGGTGTGTTGAAAGTTTGAGATCCATACGTCATGAATTTGTTGTTTTATAAGTAAAACGAATAACGACATGTTACCAGAATGTTGTTCTTTCCGTGAGTTTAAATTTTGCTCAAATTGCGAATCGTGGTTATGTGTGTACCGTCGCAAGACCAGCGGAGTGCACTGATTGGTTAAACGGCTAACCTCCGCGCGACCTTCGTCTAACGGCTGATCGGACAATTTTGGAACGGCACGTGCACGTTTGACGTCACAGATTTTTTGAAAAGGCTTCTGAGCCATTTGAAAAATGATGAAGTTTAACCGTCCAGATTTTCACCAAGGTCAATATTTTACCCCAAGTCTCTGAGAGGTGTTTATTTATATCAATCTTCACATTGGATATGATTTCTGCTGATTTCATTCATTTAGATGTTTTCTGACGTACAAATGAATAACCCAATCTTTTAAGTTAAATGACATGACTGGGGTAGTCCTCAACTTGGGCTGAAACTACTCTAGAATCAAGTAAATTACACGTATGCAAGGATTCTCCTGTGAAAATCTTGTAGTCAAACGTTGACTCATTCTAAAACAACTAATGTCAATACCCCTCGTGGCAGGCAAACCTACTGTGTGGCTCTCTATGGGTCCTATTTTATTCGTGCCCCGATAGAATTAATGACCATGCTTGATTCTCCTAAAGTAGACAAATTTGAAACAAATCCTTCCAGCTGGGAGATCTTCTCCAGCTGGTGTATTTAGTTGGTATATACATGTATTTCAACTCATTTTGTTCTTGAGGTATTTTCAAGTGTTCCCAATCATGTCACTAACCTTTAACGATAACTAGAGCAGTTTGACAGCGTGCAGTTGCTGGGTATGTCTCTGCAATCCCACTCAATTTGATTGAAATTAAAAAGCCACATGCATGCATGTACACAATCTGATCAGAATTTCTAAAGTTAACACAGTAACGAGACCCAACAGATATGTACAAGTCCTTATGACCTTTGACCTTTCAAATCCAAAATGTAACTAGAGGCCACTCGGCGGGGGCGGCGGGGGGGGGGGGAGGGGGGGGGGGGGTGACTTCGAGGCACATGTATCCCCGAAGTACTGAACCTGTCCCTTCACACCTCCCCACAAGGATAAATTAGAAATATTACATGGCATCCTATAAAGTCGGAACAGATTAGGGCGCTGTCACTGAAAAATATGTTACGCAAAATGACACCCCCCCCCCCCCATAAACCTCCAAAGCAAGTTTGAATAAAATCGGACAAGAAATGTGGCCGATAGATTCATATCGTAAGTAATGTGACATGGCACTCAAGTCAGAACACTGAGGGCTGTCACCCGAACACTAACGTGGCCATAACATGTAGAATGACCACCATACACCTATAAGCAAGTTTGAATAAAATCCTTTGAGTACCAACAAAGTAATTGAAAAATATAGCATTTTTGCAAATTTAGACCTATCAGTTGACCTTTGACCCTGTAAAAAGGTGGAACATTGGTGGCAGCATCACCAAAAGTTATATTGTGTCTAGAGTTAACCATGATACACTTATACACACAAAATTGAAAAAAAATCTGTGAAGAAATGAGCCAGTATCAGCACACAAGCAAGACCCTGTAAAAATGTACCTTTTGTGTACAAAGACGAGTGAACCAAAGCCGAGGGACGCACCCGCAAAAAAATAGACATCTTCACTTTACCATAATACAACCTTCATAACTAAATTTAAGATGATCCGAGAAGAAATTGCAGCCCAGTAAGAGCGCTCACAAGAAAAATCTCTAAATAAATGTCGCGAATCAATGAGGGGCGCCTTCACTGAAAAAAACTACTGTTACCCAGAGATTGACAGCGTCCCCCCCAGAAATAAACCTCCAAAAGCAAGTTTGAGAATAAAATCGAGCAAGAAATGTGGCCGATAGATCATATACAAGTATGTGACAATGGCACCCAAGTCGGACACTGCAGGGACCGCCATCACTGAAAACACTAATGTGGCCTACATGTACAATTGACCCACCCATACACCCTATTACAGCAAGTTTGAATAAAATCCTTTTGGGTAACAACAAAGTAATTTGAAGAAATAAGCATTTTTGGCAAATTTAGACTTAAGTATCAGGTTGACCTTTGACCCTGTAAAAGGCGGAACATTGTGGGCAGCATACCAAAAGTTATAGTGTCTTAAGTTGAAACAATCATGACCTACTCACTACAACACCAAAGATTTGAAAAAAAAATTCCGCTCAACAAATGCTGGCCAGTATCAGGCCACACGACCCTGAAAAATGTACCTTTTTGGTTACAATAGACGGACCAAGCGAGGCGAAACCACCAAAGAAACAATAGCGGTCTTCGCTTTACCATAATACACCTTCATACCAAATTTGAAGATGATCAGAGAAGAAATGCAGCTGGTAGAGCGATCACAAGGAAATCTCTGCGGCGGCGGCGGACGCGCCGGCGCAACGAGGCCAAATCCATAGTATCCGCCGAACACAGTTCGGGGGATACAATTAGTTCATCGAGGCCTCATACTACAACTTGACACAAGTTACAGCCATTCTTGAGTTTGGTAACAAGCCCAAATCAGACAAGTTTGAGGCCTCATAACCTTTGACCTTTATACTCCAAAATTTAATCAGTTCATTGGTACCTTATAATAAAAATACCTTATAAAAAGTTACATAAAAATCCAACCAGCTGTTTTGAAGTTATCGTGGTAATGAGACCGAAATAGATATGTACTGTATGAGGCCTCGTGACCTTAGACCTTTCAACTCTCAAGTAACTTGCCACATAGTACATACTTGGTCCTACAGTTACATTAAATCCAATCAGCTGTTCTTAAGTTATCACGATAACGAAAACCGGTAATAGACGGACAGATGGATGCACAGATGGAAAACCCCAAAACATGATACATGTAGCTCCGGCAACTTTATTGCAGAGGCATAAAAATCTACCTGATTCAGATTTCAAACGATAACAATGTTATAAATGAATACTGAAAATAGGATTTTGGTGTACTTAGGGACAGTGATTTTCCGTTTTAAGAAAAGGCCTTTTCCGTTTCCAAAAATCTGGAATTCCGTTCCAACTTGTCTAAAAAATGGAAATTCTGTTTTACCATAGACTTTGTATACATGAAGAAAAATGACAATTCCGTGTACATAAAAGTTGAAACAAATATTTCTCGCTGTTTTTGTGTTGTTGTGTCAACTTTTTCTAATTTTTGTTCTGAATTTCGACTACGGGGGTGGCTGGATTCGCCTCGCACTCATTGAAATGGCCCTTACCCCCTCCCTCCACTTTACATTATTCACTGCATCCTCCTCCCTCAATCTAACCCTCCTACTCGCCTCCACCACGTTCTTCTTCCATGTCTTCTTCGGTCACCCCTTCACCTTTGACCATCCACCTCAAGCTCAAGCGCCCTAACATGATCCACATCCCTCCTCAAAACATACACGTCTATACCAATGTTTGCATTCGCCATCTGATCCACCACTTCTTCCAAACCCAACATCTGCATCAAATCCTCAGTCTTCTTCCTGTCCCATTAGCTTTACACCACACATCGCGCCTAAGCATGTGTTTCATGACTCCAGATTTTTGGATTCGACTAGTCGCTGATCAAACGCCGCGACCTGGCCGACTATTTGCCGACTCTTTGCATTTCGTTCTGTTGGATAGGGATCAGATAGTAAAAAGAAGGCACAGCTACAACCTGTACAATGACTGGTTAGTGTCCCTGCCTGCCAATGCTTTCAGTGAGTTTTGGTATGGCAAAAGCGCATCTGATTGTTGTCCA
>JZLH01S0473578.1:14792-25852 GCA_001188425.1 Eucidaris tribuloides
ATGTAATCTACAAGACTGTATCATAAGATTCTCAAAAAATACATATTTTATATTTTTTAATAATTATGCAAATTTATGAATAAAATCATATTTTTGCCTATAACTCACTTAAAATAGCTTGTAGAATGCTAAGTTTTGGTGAAAATATTCTTTCTGACATTTCTGACAATTACCTACAAAAAAATTGCCAAATCAGAATTAATTTCTTATATATTTTATTGTTATGTGAAATTCTTATGTGTTTCTCTGTTTTTTCAACCTTCTGTTTTTTTTGTTTTTTTCGATGAACTTTGTCAGGGACTTTTTGCCATCATAAACAGCATAAAATTAATCCATTTCTACCAGATAAAGTAAAAATAATCATACATTTATGATTTTTGGCTGAAAACACAATTTGCATTTATTTTGTACACAAAATCACGTTTTAGAGCAATTTTGGAATTGCATGCATGTACGAAAAGTCGCGCGGCGTCGTGACGGTACGTCCGATTTCTTTGCGAAAATGGTCTCAAATGATGCGCAAGACTTAAAGTAAAAGCCAGCAAACGGCGCAGTGAAAAAGTTTGCACGGTGGAATAATCAAGAAATTTGTCAAGGGGGGGGGCCGATTATGCCCCCCCAGGGATATTAGGGTTTAAAAAAGGTAAAATAAAGTAAAAAGAGTGTACTAATGGAGGCTCTGTAAAAAATGTTTCGAAGACATACATTTTTAAAATTAGTCTTCTGAGTGGACTTGAATTTTCCAATAGTGTTTATTAGTTAACATTTCTAGTGAGCTCACCCTTGCAATACCGGTGCAGCATGAGAAACCTGCATTCACCATATGTTTTTGTTGTGAAGACTGGAGGTACAACAAACAACTCCTTGTTTGCCAGAATGTTGATTTCTTATTGGTTCATATTTTAGGAATAATTTGTGTGATACGATGGTGCAAAAGTGTGAAAGATTTCATATAAAGTAAAAGTTACTGATTTGTGTTTTTGAGTATGACACACAATCTGAGCTGCTGAGTTTTGGACTACTTGCAAACTTGTGAATATGATGAGATGTGCTAATCCCAAAAGCAAGTTTCTCTTCCATCCTTCCCCTCATCCTTACCCCCTTATCCTTGCCCCCTTAATTTATTTATTTATTTATTTATTTAATGAGGTGATCAAACGTACATATAGTTGTACATCCAGGATTGTATATGATATTTAGATTTGAATTTCTTCCATACTTCCACCCTATTAGTTTATCAAGTTTTGTCTCCTAGAAATTCTAAATCATTTCTTTACATAGTACCTTCAGAATCATTCCCTGATAGCAGTCACATTGAAAGAAGTGGACATCAGTTCAAACTAGCCACCAGGTATGTCCAAGCACAAGATTGTTTGAATTGGTATGTGTATGAAGTAGAGAATGGTCCTCATTTCTTTGCAATAGTACCTACATTCCCTGATGGCACTCACATCCAAAGAAGTTGACACCAGTCAGAGCAGCCAGCAAGCCACTCGTCTGAAGCACAGTGAGATGGCCCTAGATGCCCTGGCCAACGTCATCAAGAACAACCCAGGAACAGAAATCCAGTGCAACGGTCACTACAAGCTGATATTCTCGCTCCTCAGGATGAATGGGGCAACACAACTTCAATTGTTAGCCTTAGAGGTAAGGAGCTGACCTGATCAACTCTCCCTCACCCCTTTCCATACCCTAGCCCTCACCTCTCCCCTCCTCCCCTCTTATCCATAACTCTTCCCCTCCCCTCCTCTTCCCCTACCTCTTCCCTACCTCTCCCTATACCCCCTCCTACCCCTACTTCTCCCCTCACCCCCTCCTATCCCTACCTCTCCCTTCATCCATCTTCTTACCTCTCCCCTTACCCTTCTCCTTACCCCTCTCCTTACCCCTCTCTTTACCCACTCCTTACCCTACCCCTCCAGTCACTCCTTTCCTTACCCCACCTGTCGCCCATCCCTCACCTCTTTCCTATCCCTTCTCTCCTCTCTCATGCATCTTTTTACCCGACTCCTTACCCTTCTCTCCCCTCACCCCCTCCTTACCTCACTCCTTTCCCCTACAGTATCTTGACTCCTTACCCCACCCCTCCCCTCACCCTTCTCCTAGCCCCACATTTTGTTACTTATGTACTTGTGTGAGAGTCTGTGCATGATGCTATCATACCCTCAAGATACATGAAATGTGAACCTCACTTGTTAGTTTGTGTTACTGCAGGATGTTCTTACTTCCATCCAGAAATCTTTATAGCATTACATGTGTTTTTTTATTTTTTGCCGGTGTTGTAGTCAAGCCCACAAGTTTGAGGCCAGGGCGGCCCCAAAACACCACTTTCCCATAGGGTTTGTACCAGTGACTCGGACCAAGACCAACAAAATTTGGCCTTCAGGCTGGCCTTGTCTACAACAGTCTGCTTTTTGCCCCTTTTCTCTAATGAGATATAATACAATTACATCATTTTATTTCAGGTCATTCGCAGTGTAACAGGAAACCAGGACTGTGTTACCAACATAGGAGATTCATCTGTCGTGGCCTACCTGCTACTAACGCTACATTCTCTGCCCTCGGGTAAGAAGCCTTCATTTGAGCTTTGACATGTTCAGTCATGGAAATTGATCATGGCTGTGGGCTCTATGGTAGCCTTCTTGTTAGGGGGCTTTCAAGCATTACTATCGTTATTGTCTTATTCCGGATATTATTCAATCGTCTTTATTCGAATTCACAATTAATAATAAAGATACAATACATCGCCAGAACAGTTATTAATTCGTGCTCATGGCAGGGATATCAAAAATAATTCTTACTTTACAGTGTAACAAACAAAATACAAATGACTGGAACAGATATACAATAAAACAATAACCGTTGGGTATACGACAAATTTAGACTGAATATAAGATGATTGGAACATACTTACAAAGTTAACAGGTAAACAATATTTGGGCTCATGGTGAAGTTAGATTTTAAACTATAGAATTAACATGAAATGTAATGAAATTGATTTAATGATTTGAACGTTCTTCTGGATATTTCCGGATTTCCAGATTTCTTCAAAATGATGAAAGTTTTGCGGAAAATTCTGAAATTTCCAGCAAAGTGGCCAAAATTTTTTTATAGTAATATCGTGTTAAAGCTCTCATGCAAATATCCCTTCTAGGGAATGATCAAACATAACTATAAATTAACATTCATGGCAGCAGGGGAATTCAGTTCAATTTAGTTCAATTGACTGTCCAATATCTTGGAAATTTGTTTCATTTCATAACGGGAAACGCAATAAACAAAGTACTATGATTATACACATTTACAACAATACGTGTCACAGAAATATAACAAGTCAGACTACAAATACACAGAAATATATGGAACTAGTCATCAGTTTGTTAGTATTACTCTCTTTATGCCTATATTCAGATTGTAATGGATATTTGTATAAGGAGCAAGTAAAGAATAAGTTTTCATTGTGTTGATAATAATATGAATGGACTTTCTTTTATTTTTGTTTTTTGCAGGTGTTTTGTCAGTACTGGAAACTCTGTTTGCCTTGGTTTCCCACACAAAAATAGTCAAGGAGATTGTATCCAAAGGTGAGACTTGTCTCTTCCATATTATCTTGAGACAACAAAAGATTGCAGTAATTAAATGTTTACCATCAATGTGATCATCATTGCAAGTGTGTTACTTACAACTTTTACAAACATACAAAACACCACTGAAATCAACTGAAATATTGTGTGTTTTTAAGAGGTTGGTAGAAAGCAATAATGTGATACTCTTAGGGAATTCTCCCTCCCCGTAAAAAAGTGCGGGAGCGAGGCGTGATGGCCTGGTGGGTAATAGCTTTACTTTCCGACCTAGAGATCTATGATTGGGGTCCGTGTCATGGCAGGTGTGTCCTTTATCCCCATTACCCCATCCCTGGGATAGAACGTAAAGCTGTGTTCAGAGAGAAACACCTTGGTATGGGTAAGAACCCTCAAACTTCATCAAAAAGAGAAGGGTGAAAACCTGGTGGCAATTTCAACACTATCAACCCTCTCAGCCTCACGCATTTCTATTGCCCTGTATAGCTGCTGCCTTGCTGAAGGATGCCTGGTCCAGTATTGTGTGCCATGCGCAATTTAGCCTCTGGGCTGCCAAGCATGAGCTATGTATACTGTTTATAAATAAAAGAATAGACCAGCTGTACTGCATTACCCTAATCCCACTTTCTTGTCTGTCAGGCGGTCTCATCTATCTGCTCGATCTGTTCTGCAACTCCACCAACCCCAGCGTCAGGGAGAAGACAGCCGAGCTGTTTGCCAAGATGCAGTCCGACAAGCTAGTGGGCCCCAGGATCCGCATCCTTCTCTGCAAGTTCCTGCCTGCGGCCTTCATGGATGCCATGCGGGACAGCTCCGAGGCCAGCGTCCACATGTTTGAGAGTGAGTAGAGCCACTAACAGCTTTTGCAGAATACATTAATATTATTAACCCTAATTAGGCCAGGGGGGCTCAATGTTTCGCGCGATATGCCTCCTACACGAAAAGCTCTCGCCTTGATGTTTCATGACTTTTTTCCTTCAAATCTCTGCATCTTTTAAGACCAAATTTGCGACATCCGAGGGTGCGGTTTCGAAGTTACACATAATTTTGTTCACTTATGTTGGAACAAAAATTGCTCAAAAACATGATTTCTTGTACAATTTCAATGCAATTTGTGTTTTCAGCCAAAAATCACAAATGTATGAATATTTTTGCTATGAAATTCAAATCAATCAATTTTATGCTGTTTATGATCTCAATAGGGTCACCAACAAAGTTGCTTGAAAAAAAATTTAAAAACAAAAGGTCAGAAAAGCAAAGAAATACATAAGACATTCAAGAAACAATAAAAACATAAGAAAATCAGTACATTTGCTAAAAATACTACAAATAGTCTGTAGACCAAAAATTTGCATATTTTGCATTTTATTTAAAGATTTGGAGCAAAAAAAACATAAGAAAATAAGTTGTATATAATCGTTTTCAAGTACATTTGCTAAAAACACTACAAAGAATCTGTAGCCCTAAAATTGTGCATATTTCAAATTTTAATTACAGATTTGGAGCAAAAAAGTCTTGAGTTCCTGCATAAATTATGCATAGATTGGCAAGATAGATTGAAAGGCAAGATATCTCCTCATGAGCTCTATAGGAAATGCTCTTGAAGCTATATCAAACTGCCTTCTACGCGTCAAGATCAAATTTGTCAGGAGTACTGAACGTGTCCTTCATGGAAACGTAGTTATTCTCTAAGGTTCTATTCTATCAAAATGCAGTGTAGCCAGTCAAAGTATGAGGTCTTTGTTATCAACAGTTTTTGCAGACGGGTGATCTTTATAAGCAGGTGATGGCTATAGCTTGTTTGGTCATTCTTTACAGGTGTTCATGAGAATCCTGAGTTGATATGGAATGATGAGTCAAGGGAAAAGATCTGTGGTATCATCACCAAAATGAAGGACAGGTGAGACTTAACTTGGAATTCTCCCTATCGCATATAGCTCTCCGAATCTGAACACATGTGGCTCTCTCATTTTTTTACCCTTGATTATCCGGAAATAAACTTCCGGTTTACGCAAGCGCGATACACATCGAACGCTAAAGTACGCGTGGATTGTGTCAAAATCTTTCTTATAATCTCGCGAATAATATTCGTTGCAAGTCCTTCGTCCACATAACAACCCTTCCATTTAGGTCATGAACGGAGCCATCGGCCGTCCTCCACTCTGGCGTTCGTGTTCCGACTCAGCGTGTGCGTGGTAGCATTCCTCTCTCACCGGGTAAAAATTTGCGGCTTTCCTGGCGAGAGTTTCGAGTTCATTCCTTCGTTTACCAGTCGCAGGAACATTTTCCTTCACTAAGAATGTCCTTAAATTGCGACACAGACATTCTTCAAAATTGTTCATCAGGTCAATCCATGTTTGCTTAGGTATGAGGTATTAATATTACAAATTCGATGAGGTTCTAAATGACGTGTTTTGTGCGTTTCACTGTACAATTTACCCGAACCGGAAGTACACATCCCAAGAGTGATCGATCAGATATCGGTATCGCGAGGTGATATCGCTTGATATTGGCTATATGCGATAGGGACAATTGTGCAGTCTAAGGGCATGTTCACATTAGCCGGGACGTGGGTCAATGTGGGTTCAATCGATCTGGATTCATATTTCCGTTCACACTAGGCGGACGAACATTCGACCCGCATCCATCCACATCGGCAAATTGGCATATCTGACCCGAAAGTTAACGCTCTCATATCAATGACCTATGAATCTTGGTGGGTATCAATTTAAATACGCGACAACTGTTGCTCATAAAATATCGTCGAAAACATCAGCGATACTGTGCCAGAAGCCGAAGAAAGTTGGACGGAATAAAGCGGGCAATGCAAAAATTCTTATAAGCCAATACCAAATGTTGATGATGTCACTAACGTTAAGCACGGCGCTGATTTCTTTGATGTCTTCAGTGTCTAAAGATCATACCCAGTGGGTTACAACTTCTTGTGATCCGAATCGAAAAGGCTATTTCTGTTCACACTAGGGGTCGATGCGGGTTGAACCGGATTGAACCCTGCAGTTTCCCAGGAATAAAATTTTCAATCTGGATTGTTTTTTTCAGCCTATTTTTCTGTTCACACCTGACGTTCGATCTGCATCGACCTGGGTTGAATCCGGGACGTGGGGAAAACTAGCTCTACTGTGAACACGCCCTAATTTATCTAGTTTAAAGAACCTTTATTCAAGTATTATCAGGAGGCAGTGATGAACTGATTACATTTCAGCTTTGAAAGGTAAAAGGTCATGGAGTCTTGTATGTATCAGATTTCAGCTCATCTACAATTTAAAAACTGCTGAGTGGATATAAACAAATCTTTGGTCAAGTATGTACTATGGGGCAACAATGACATTGATTTCAGATTTGAGAGGACAAGGTTCACCGATTGTACATATTTGATTTTAATTCAATTCACTTGATATTAATTCCCACTGCTGAAAATCATACAAAATGTATTTACAATATTATTACAGAAAGCAAATAGAATAAATTTAATGACGGAAATCATAAAGCCAATAAGCTTGGTGAAATGATCCCAAATTATGATCAATATAAATGTAATCATGTATTAACCAATAACAGCTATAATCGATAATAGTAATAGTATAATTATAATAGTAATAATAGTAAGATGAAAGGTCAAATTATCTATCATCATGGTAATTTGAGAACAATTTTTTCAGATTGGGTACAGGTAAGAAAGTGCCAATTAATCATAATAATGATAAAAGTATCAGAGTGAAATGCCTAAAAAATCAGAAGGTTGATGACCTTCACATGCTGCAAAAGATTGAACATTTATATTTTCACCAAAATATTTTTCTTTCTATTTTTATTTTTCATAAGATTTGCATACCTTTAATCAGGGTATCGTGGAGATGACAGGTCACATTTTAGTTTCATAATTTATAATTTCAATTTTTTTATATTGGAATAACAAGGCATACAAAGACAAAAGGACAACCGACAGATGTAACATGGAAAGTGTGAGGTGAGGCATTTTTGACATTTCAAAATTATTGTTTATCTATCGATATACTTAATCTTAAATGGTGATGGAGTTGCAAATGTGCACCACACAACACACACAGTGTCCATAATATGTGTATAACGCATTAATCCCTACAGATTCTCTAATTATTAATTATCATGTAACAATATCTTTAAAAACAAAAAAAGTCATGTGGGCATAACTCTAAATTTTCCAGCTTTTTGTTTCTGTACGCATTATCTCAAGTGTACTTATTAATTTGCAAAGGGCGAAATAAGACTGAAGAAGATATGAATCAAGTTTTGTGAACGCAATGTAATGTAACCAATTCCTCTGCCCAAATTAGATACTCCGCTGGCAATTCTCGGCTGCTCTCACTTACATGTACCTTCAGTTATTGTAAGCCAATGTAATACCTTTAAAATTTTTCAATAAGATGACTTTGCCTTGTCTCCATATGTAATATTGATAGTGAAACTTGAATTATATACCATAAGACATTTTGATTTTAATGTTCTGAAGCTGCGATATGCATTTAGCGTCTTGGCCATCATATGTTGTTGAATTCTGGGTCAAGACTTGAGTAATTTCATAAATGCATACAGGTCTGAACTTAATTTAACATGCCACGTTGGGACCAGCAGCATCCGATAAGTGCAATAGGCCTGATAAGATGAGATAATGTTACAAATCACAATTTCCTTTAGTCTTTTTGCTCCACTGCCAAGGAGGCCACTTCTGCCTTTCTGAGCGAGCTCTGCAAGCATTGCACAGTATAGGGGGAGGTAATACAGTATAAGTATTTCATCCACAACCATGTGGCAATTTGCACATACCAAAAGTGACACTTTATATAGAGAGTGTATCAGGGCGCAATCAGGGGGGGACGGGGGGTCATGTCCCCCCGACGATTTTGAAGGTGGGGAACAATACAAATTGCCCCCCACGAATTTGCATGTGCATGCCAAAAAAACTTGTGATTTTGGTGGCAAATGTTGACATGGTTAAAAAATTTGGCTGGCAAAATATGTTTTGGACGCCCCCCTCCCCCCCCCCCCCCCCCCGCTTGTCAAATTGTTTGGCTGGCATTTGGGATATTAGAAATTTTGGCTGGCAAAATTGGTTTCGGTTTTACGCAAACCCCCCCCCCCTCGTTGCAGCCAATTGTTTTGGCTTGGCAATTTGGCAGGGTTACAAATATTTGGCTGGCAAAATAAGTTTCGATTGTTTGGCTGGCATTTGGTGAAGGTTAGAAAAATTTTGGCTGGCAAAGATTGGTTTTCGCGTTTTCGCCACCCCCCCCACCCCCTCCGCTTTGTCAGAAATTGTTTTGCTGGCAACTTTGGCAGGTTAAAATTTTTTGGCTGCAAATAGGTTTCGGTCTTGCCGCCCCCCTTCCCGCTTGTCAGAAATTGTTTGGCTGGCAATTGGGCAGGTTGAAAAATTTTGGCTGCTAAAATTGGTTTGGTGCAGATTCCTGCTGTGATGTCCCTGACATTTGAAAACGGATTTGCGCCATGGGGTATAAATTAAGCGCAATGACTGATAACTTTCATTGTCCAGATAATAGAAGAGAATCGGTTAAGTGATGGCCGTATAATCAAGGTCGAATGTAATCTGACAAATATGCTTATCATACACTATTCGCAGTGGGCATAACTTAATGCCAAGCGTTTAATAGTTATGTAGCTCAGATACTAAAACTTTGGCAATTTTTGTCGAGCCCCGTGTGGAGGGAGACTAAGTTGATCCTTGGTGTCCTTTCAGTCTGTCCGTCTGTCATCCGTTCATTACGTTAAAAACGTGAATAAACTTGTGGCTAAATGACCATTTAATCAAACTTGGATGGAAGATAGATCATACAGATTTTCAAATTTAGATGTACATGTATGTGAAGGTAACCAAAGCTTGAACATCACTATATATAGGTCAATGACTTTTTGAGCCAATGATAAAGTTTACTTGAGCAAATTTTGTAATAATAGATGGTCCTTATACTTTGCCCACTTTTCTTTGTGACTAAAATTGGTGTCGATGTCTCATATAAAGCTGAATGTTCAGCAAAAGGTCAAAAGTTACCAGCAAAGGTAGACATTTTTTTGCCTAAATGTTAAGTTTTTGAGCAAGTTCTATTATGGTGCATAACTTTGCAGCCATTTGCCCACCTATAACCAACTTGGTGGAGATGTCTCATAGGAGCTGAAGGTCACCATATAAGTCAAGGTCCACTGACAGGGGTCACACAATGTGCAACCTTTTTGGGCCCCATGTTTTAGTTTTTTGGGAGCAATTTTCTATTATATTGCCCAATTGTGACCCAAACTTGGATTGGCAGATTGTCTTCATTGTAGCAAACGATTCCAATTGGTCAATGGCAGTGGTCAATGAATTTTTTAGCCCAATATGTTTTTTTTTTTGCAGTTTTTGTTGTAATGCAGTACTGGGCGAGAACTTTTGGTCATCGCCTGTTTTAATGATTGAACATCCGTAATGTTTGATAAGTGTCTTTTCCACTTACAGTAGTGTAATTCATGTTCTAAAAGACTAAATGACGATTGATTGGTAACACTTAAAAATGCAATCAGAAGAACAAATCAGTTTGGATCACAATGTATACACTGTTATAAGTGGTAAACCTTATAGGAAGTTATGTTTTTGAATTTGTTTACTTAGGAGAAATCCAGCATAAACTTACCAGTATTAAAGTTACTGCTTATTGCCCGATAGAAATTAATCGCATAGAAACTAACACAAATTTGACCTGTCACAATGGATACTGATGGTAGATGTCTTTTAAATGAGTCAACTTTGAACACAAAATTTTTACAGCAAAATCTGTTGATATTTACTTATTCTAGCAGTAGTTTTACCACCAAGTTGAGCCTACTTACAAATCATACTATTTACTTGTAAAAGAATTATGATACTGCCTTGCATGATCAAAATTCTATGAAAATTCCAAGATTTCATTGTTTTTTCAGGTGAAGTATATTAATTTGCATATATAATGTTGACTAATTCATTTTCAAATTGTAATAAATAGTTGGAGGATTGGCGTTTAATCGGTGGAAGTTTGCCCAACGTCTCCATGTGTTGCATATTAACTCATTGCCTAAGAAATTCTGAAAAATCCCAGGCAGTTAACACAGAGGCCATCACAGTTCCATAGCCTACTGGGTTTAACAAGTAACATTGTCACATGGTGATTTTCTGTGCTTTTTACTATGTAAGCATGGGCATTATGTGAGTAATTTGGCAACAAACAGAATTTGACATTTTCAGAATACCATCTGGTCACAGAAGTTTGAAAACAGTTGACTTACAAAATGATGTTAGTCTGAAGTACTCATTCTTATGTTTAACTTGCTTGTGTTTTAGCTGCCGGAAGACTTTCCTGGCACCCAGTTTGATGCGTGAGATTGTAATTCGGTGGGTATATCTGGCGTCTTTCATTGCCAGCCACGTGGTCTTGAGGAAACCCTAAAGAATTT
>JZLH01S0473611.1:15825-26186 GCA_001188425.1 Eucidaris tribuloides
GTATACTACCTTACCCCCCCCCCCCCCCATCACTCAAGCTGCTGTTAAAAGTATTGGTGAGGAATTTGGGATATTTCGAGGCTAAATAGCTATCTGTGAAGTGGGACCAATTGCTGGTCTATCTGTAACATAGATATAACTTGGCATTCGTAATACATCACGTATCACCTCAATCATTGATCCTACTACAGAAAGGAGCTTCAAATACATTGTAAATCTCTTCAATTCCGACGTAACAATTTCATTTATTAATGACCCAAAAGCACGCGTGATACGCTGGATCTGACAATGGATCCATGATCTGACAGTGATCGACCGCGTGAATTAACTTGATTAACCTGTGGGTGAAAAAGAAAACGCGCTTTTGCCGTCGGATATAACGGAGCTCAGTCTCTTGAGATCACGTGATAGTTACATGTGTTATGAATTTTCAATCCACGCAATACTTCATGGATTATTGAATTGTGCGGTGTGACTCGAAAACGTTTGTCACCCTGCTCTTTCTTTAGTAGACGTTAATTTACTTCCGGGAATAACACGTTACCAAGATTTATCACCATTTTTTTTTACATTTTTACTTAAACCTAGTACTTTGAAGCTTCCCCACATGAATGTTATCATACATATTTATTTTTTTAGGTAAATGAAGACGAATTTCGCACTTTGCAGAGGCGAGAAAACGTTCAATGACGTCGTCAAAAATGTATCATGATATGATAACGATTTCATCGTTAATTTCAACTCAATCTGAGCAAACATCACTAAGATTAAAGTGATGTAATTTCACGTTCGTCCTAGAATTCCTAAATGAGAATGTTAATACAAAACTTTATTTATTTAAAGTAATAGGCTAACATTGTGGAGCTTCAAATAAAAAAAAAAATATTAAACTTTGCTATCTGAGCTACATAGTAGTGTTTGAAGGGACAAGTAAACACCCTAGAATACAAAGGTTTGGAAATTTATGCTTCCACTGGTAAGATATGAATGAATAAGCAATTAGTACTCGGGGCGAGTAAAAAATAGCCTCGATCCACACACAGTAAGTCTACGGGAGGAAATGGGAAGGTGAATCCTGTCAACTTACGATTTTCACTTTTTTAAAGCACTAAATAATCATTTTGAAATGCAATTTTTTCAGGGCTTTAGTTTTAGACCTTATCAAAGACACTTGGAGCGTGAATGATTATGTAGCTCACATTTTTTAACTGTGGTAAATGTTAGCCAGTGACTTTAACTTGTCTAGACGTATCAACTACAGGACTTGTCCTTAGCATACGGATCTGCGCTCTTCAACCTTATAACGGTTACTTCCAGTATCATTTTTTTATCATTACGGTAGTATTTTAATCAACAACATGTACTCTAGCAGTTCCAGAGAGGTACATAAGTATTCACTTTATGTATCCATTGAAACTAACTTTTAAAAGGATTTTTAATACCACAATAGCGGGCATAATCCCTTCTATAACCCATTTGACTTTTGTATGTGCGTATACGCAAGTACATGTACTTTGTATGCAGAAAAGGTGTGTGTATACAGTTAGGCCTGAACTTTCTCCAACTGTATCTCTGTACACAAAGGGGGGGGGGGGGGGGCTTCTTTATGACATTCTCCATGTGTGTGTATAATTGTGTCGTCATTATATTACGTGGCCTCCGGATTAGTTGGTGTAGCACTAATCAATAGAATAAATACTATGCTCACTTATTTAAAACAAAATCGAGTGAAATTATTCACTCTTTAAGGAATGAATGTTAAAAAAAAAGGTGAATTCAGAGTGAATATGTCTGTTTTCACTCATTTTGAAGTAACCTGAGCGTTACTTGGAATCCCCGAGTGATCCCTGATATCACTCCAAATTTCAGTGAATATTACCTAAGTTCACTCGAAATTCACACTTAAGTCACAAAGTTTTTTTGACATTCAGTCCTTAAAGAGTGAACAATTTCACTCGTTTTTTTAAGAGAGTATGTTTTCACGCTGCCTGAATACAAAGCCGCCGGTTCACTCGTACGCAAAACAAATTAAAGCGCTATCCAACTTCTGAATGGAATATTTCATTGCTATCATTTCCAAACAGAAATAATAATAATAATAATAGCTCCAGGATCGTGTTAGTGACAGCACTATATTATTTTCCGCAATCATGAACACATACGTCATACTGCAGAGGTCAGTAAACTGAGATGGCAAGTAAAAAGATCATGCGTATCTTTACCATTTGGCAATATAATAGACAAACTACATTTCATTTCAGAAGAAGATAAGCAATAATAGACATTTCCGGGGGTAAAATGTTGATATTTCTGGAAGGGAAATGACAACTTCTGACAGGAATATTTCGTAATAGTTGTTGTTACGTCCAAAATATACTGTTGATTTGGAATTGATTGCCCTCTTTGATTACTGAACCGGCATTTTCTAAATATAACGGGGAATTGAGACATCAAAAGTGACAGACCGTTATTACGTCACGGGCTGATAGCTCTGTGATGACGTGCTGAGGTCGTTCTGATTGTGTTTGGTAGAAGGATGTGGGGATTCTTACCTCGATTCAGAGTACTCAGGGATCAAGACCCTTATGAGGAGAAGCAAAGTGAGAAATATGACAAAACTATAAAGTATTACTACAACTACCACTACTACTACTACTACTACTACTACTACTACTACTACTACTACTACTACTACTACTACTACTACTGCTACTACTACTTCTACTGCTACTACTATTACTACTACTACTACTACTACTACTACTACTACTACTACTACTAGTACTACTACTTCTTCTTCTTCTTCTTCTGCAACTACTACCCTTATTATTGATACTATCATACTTCTTCTATTCTTAATACTATACGACCACTACTACTGCTATTACCAAATATTTCTTCCACTCTTACTACTACTTAAGACTACTACCACTGGTAGTAGAAGTAGTTGAAGTAGTAGTAGTCGTAGTAGTAGTCGTAGTAGTAGTAGTAGTAGTCGTAGTAGTAGTAGTAGTAGTAGAAGTAGTAGTAGTAGTAGTCGTAGTAGTAGTAGTAGTAGTCGTAGTAGTAGTAGTAGTAGTAGTAGTAGTAGTAGTAGTAGTAGTAGTAGTAGTAGTAGTAGTAGTAGTAGTAGTAGTAGTAGTAGTAGTAGTAGTAGTAGTAGTAGTAGTAGTAGTAGTAGTAGTAGTAGTAGTAGTAGTAGTAGTAGTAGTAGTAGTAGTAGTAGTAGTAGTAGTAGTAGTAGTAGTAGCAGTATAGTAGTAGTAACTACTAGTACACTGTAGTAGAAGCGAAATTCTAAGTCAGGTTTTTCATAAATGCAGCTTCTTTGCAGAAGACCAATGAGTCACTCGTTACACACGAAACACTCAAAATATATTGTGACAGAAATCAAATCAGGTTGAATGATAATCCCACTTTCAACACATTAACTAAATACATGTAAATAATTGCAAGCCATCTGAGTTGCTTGTTCTAAGTACATTTCAATGCTCTTCTTTCCTGTAACACTAAATTTAACCAAAAACTGATGTGTAGGGGAATGACGTTACAATGCTTAAGTAAAAATGAAGTACCTTGTTTTCATTTCGCTAAAAAGAGATGGACACCTTTTAAAATAATTTTCCTCGCGTTAAAAGAAAAGGATGACACTTAGTCGTTGAAGGAGGACGCCCCCGCACACTATGAGCACTCACGCTCGAGAAGATCTCGGTTTTAATTGCAAGGTCAACGTAATCATATCATAATGGTCGACGTGTCAAAACCGAACAAAGTTTGTCATGTCAGTACCTAAATTACTCGAGAGAACTAGTCGACAGTCATCCTTCTCTGTTGCATTAGGCCTTGGATTCGATTTTTTTTTCCAAATACGGCCTAAAGGGATCGCTCAGTATAAATTGTACAATCGCAGAATCATGGCAAAACTGTTTCCTTGAAAGATAGTGATCATGATTTGCACGCCACTAACGATGTTATGAATCCAGTAAAGTGTGAAGATTGTATAACGAAGCGTTGAAGCAAGACAAAAAAACAGCGTTTCAGTGATTAGTGGCAGAAGAAAGCAATAAAGATGTTGTATGACCGTGGTATAACATTGCCCTGTTCAATTTATTTAAATATATTTTTCAAGAGAGGCAAGATCAGTGAACATTGTTCTACATCAAGGTCCTAAAAATATTCAAAACGTCACACCATAATTCGAAATTTGAAATTAAAAGAAATAGTAAAGGACTTCATGATATCCGAATTTTGATAAGATGATGCCAAATAAAAGTCAATAATACTAAGTTTTAAAATAAATGATATTAAATGACAATGATAACATTTGATCATGGAGACTAGAACTGAATATGGCTTGTCTGAATTCGACAGAATATTTTCACTTTTTGTAGATTCTTAACGATCTTTCTGAACTGCATTTTACATATCACATTAGACACACTATTAGCATGTATGGTCATGTATATATAATCTTAGGATTGGTGTTTTCTTAACTGAAAAACATTCTGATACAAATATTTGTGATACGTATTGCACAAAGCATTTTCTTATAATTAAAGTAATAGCACGTTGATTTGTCCGTAGTATAAAGTACACAATATTAGTCCTTGTTGCCATGGTTACCGACATGAAAATAATGAATCTATCATCACTTATCACTGATATAATCATGAAGCTCTTATTCACGGGCTCTTATTCACGGTTTCCAATTGATACATTTAGAAATAAAAATGGCATGTTTGTCATTTTATTCAATTAACACGAATTACTCTCTTGGCTCAGCCACAAATTACATCGAACCTGTAATGAAGATATTATTAGAAATTGAACAAATTATACAAATAGGCTTTTCCCTCGATAACATTGTTTTGTATGTATTTCTTAGTTGTGTTGTTGGCGTAATGGTTATCCACGCAGACGTACAAGCAGAACGTGATGGTTTCTTGTTTTAATTCGGGGGAAATAGAAACAATACAAGTAGATAATTACCAAATTTGAATATCCTTAGTTAAAATAGGAATTGATATCATAAAAAGGGCGCCTACTGTCTGCGAAGACTTGACAATGTTGGTTTAAGAATACTTGGGGGAAATGTATGGATTTATCTCAAAAGTTACCTTCATTTCATGATATTCAAATGTCAATATTTACTTACTTTTACCGTGGAGGCTTGTAAGTTTAGCCCACGTTTAGTGTCATTTCTATTGTTGGTGTACGCGAACGGTGCTTTAACTTTATGCAGTTAATTATTCCCTAACAAATAATCATCTTTTTGTAAGAGTCTACTAATTCGTGTTTGCCCCAGCCATTAGGTGCCGTAACGGACAGTCAAAGTTTGAATTAGCGCCTTGGCCCTCGTCCCATTAATTATGTTCCTTTTAACGTAAAGTGGACTCTGTACCTTGGTAAATTAACGTTAACTAGCATCCACTTAAATACTAATTCGTGTTACTTATCCTCGGGATGAATTTATCTCCGAACTTTCAACGAACGGCGGCATCATTTATTTCGCCATGTAAATATAGCTTTCCGGAAGTGATTTTGGATGAATGTACGTGGAATTGGTATAACTTTACAAATTTATGGTAAAATAAATTGACCTAAATACGTCAAGCAGGAAATTGTCTAAGTATTCTAATCACATTTCCCTCAACTAAGGGGCGGTTAAGTAAAACATAGTGATAAGTGTCTGTGCGACTAGGCTTGTATTGTCTGTCAAACCGATTTTGGCATGTGTTCCACGTTTGATTTTTCAGTAAAGCATAGTAATTATTTACAGGAGGAAAACAATAGTGTGGAGGTGAAAAATATATACAATGTATTTATTTCATATAATAAATAAATATATAAAAATAAATATATATATACATATATTTTGTTTCTTGTATTCATGTATTTATCCGATAATTTATTAATCAATTTATTTATGTATCATTTATCTAGTTTTTCTTATTCATTTATTTCTGTATTATTTATTTATCTATTCATTTATTTACCAACTTATTCAATTATTTGTTTATCTATTTACTTTTACTTTATTTATTCGTCTATTTATCTATTTATTTATTTATTTATTTATTTATTTATCTATCTATTTTTATTTATTTATTTATCCATATCAATTTCTTAACAACAGAAGACGATCCTCTTTTACGCATATAAATACGAGGTTATAATACGCACTGGTCATGCACTGGTGATCTCCTCCACACTGTAGGCAGGGGTGGTAGGAGCATGTCTATTGTTTGCATTCACACTCGAACGCATAAAAGACACGCGTGGAATTCTCACTGAAAGGAAAATCGTATCTGTGATTGTTTTTGCCAATTTCGCGGGCCTTATCCTAGCCAATAAAATTTGATTTTTACATTTTTAGAATCCTCAGACTTCCCACTACATATCCCCATCGTCAATATATTTATGGATCTCGCACTTTCATTTTATGAAGCGGCAAAGACAGAAAAAGTGAGACAAACGGGAATCTTCCACGAGATTTTATACCAAAAAGGAAGTCTTTAGACTCAAAACCGTGGGTCATAATGTTGACTTTGGTAAAATATTTTGATCTTATCTTAAAGATAAATCTTTGATTATCATAAATCTCGTGTCAATAGTATATCAAGCTTGTAGATTTGTTACAATGGCAAAAAATGAGCCAAAAACGACGGTTTTAGTTCCAATTGACCATTGTGTTGCAAAACTCTAGACCATGAAGAAAGTAAAAGATCGCTTAGAAATTGATATGTATTTATTTATTTTTATTTATTTATTTATCTATTTATTTATTTATTTATTTATGTATGTATGTATGTATGTATGTATGTATGTATGTATGTATGTATGTATGTATGTATTGTGTTTTACTTACTAAAAAGGGAAGTATGATCACTTTCATTTTGACCACATTATCTGCTTGTACATTCATTCATTCAATCATTTGTTTTCTACTTATTTATGTGTTTATTTCTTTGCTCACGCGTTCATTTCCTTCATCTTTTATATTTGACTCAGTTTCACGAAGTAAAATGTTACTAACATATTTAATATGCAATGATACAATTACAACTAGGAGGACAATGTCTGGCTGATAACTGAACATGAAAATCACACATCTACTGAAAACAAAAAACAAATCCTGGCCGTTCGAAGTACACAAGTGTCATTGAAGATATCACATTAAATCTGAGCTCGATGTTTATTCATAAATCATACTGGACGTCACTTTGTGAGTCGCTCGTGGATGGATATCAAGCATTTATATCAGGCGACAGCGGGACATCGGAGATTGCATAAAATCATAGCATATGTCACCAACATGGTCCCAAATGAAAACATACAACCAAGCTACGGTAACATGCGTCTGAATTAATCAAATGTGTTATTATATTTTTGGGAAGAAGATGACGTTTGAAGGTCACCCCGTATCATATCATGTTGTTTTCCGTTTCATCGTTAATCATTATAACGGATTTGGTTTCACAAAATGTGCGATAAACAAAACGTGTTTTGGCGTACAGACCGTTTTCCAGCAATATCAATCATTGCTTGAAAATAAGGAAAACCGCATGATTAAATCTTACACCCACTGGACGTGTCATGATTGGACTATTGGTTCTCCGGTCTTTGTGATTTGATTGGTTGACGGCGATGTGACGTAAATAACGTCATCTTCGTCCTTTCGGTACTCATGACAGCGGACCGTAACGGCGTCAAGTGGTACTATTATTTCTGGAGAAAATGAAACTTTAACTGTTGCCTCATCTATTAATAGACGTCGCATGCCATGAAATTGTCACACTTGAGGCTTCATCACATCTCTTCTTTGTATTTAGAAAGAGAACCCACCAAAAAAGATTATTTGACCCTTTACATTGATTCTGTTTAAACGATTAGAAAACCTTGCTGCGGAACTCAACGTAAACACCCATTTTTTGTTGTTTTGTCTTCGATAAATGAAACGCTTATCCCGTACGTAGATGCATCCATAGATACTATCTATGATGTATAGCAGATCCAAACTCTTCGCATGACGGAATACTTTCCGGAAGTACATACTGTGTGGCTGATTTTGTTTTCTGTCACACATGGTTCTGTCAGTCTATGCTGTCAGTCTATGCTGTGTGTTTTGTTATTACTACTTATTTTTTTTTTTGGCTTTGTTTGTCTGTCTGTCTGTCTGTCACTAAAATTATATAGCATGTAGTCTAAATGATGCAAGCTAGAAAACTTAATAGATGCGTGATATATGTAAATTATATTTGCGTGATATATGTAAATTATATTAAAAATTATATGAAATTTGTAGCAAAGCTCGACATACTCTTGTCTACAGCTTCCAGGATTACCAAGTATCTTCAGAATTGATAGAGTTAACCTGAAAAAAAATGTTACTTTGTTACAAGTTTGCTCACTGTTTCTTGGGTTTCAGTTTAGTAAGGTGATACATTTCATGACACTTTTAAAACGACATAATTTTTAAAAAATGCCATGAAATACCAGGAATTCGAGATAGACAGATAGATAGATAGACAGATAGATAGATAGATTGATAGATAGATATACAGATAAACATAATCATTATTATACAAACATATTACAAAAAAATTGTGGATTAAGAAAATCAATTTCGAAGGAAGACGGCGTAGCCCCCGAAGGCAGGCAGGATTGATTGATTGATTGATTGATTGATGGATTGATTGATTGATTGATTGATTGATTGATTGATTGATTGATTGATTGATTGATTGATTGATTGATTGACTGACTAATTGGTTGATTGATTGATTGATTGATTGATTGGTTGATTGATTGATGGATTGATTGATTGATTGATTGATTGATTGATTGATTGATTGATTGATTGATTGATTGACTGATTGATATTAGGAACCATAGAAACGAGAAGATGTACATACGGTATTGTGTGTGATGTATATGTTTTAAAAAATAGATACTAAACTAGATTAAAATAATTGCGATAGTAAATGAAAGAAAACATTAAAAACACCTTATTCATGCAGTAATATCAAACTCAACGTAATAAGTGTGGCCGTTTTAAACACCCTGCTTTTTTTATTTTCCTTCACAACCAAACTGTAACACACACTTCCTTATGAATGTATGTTTATGGCGTGTTATAGATTATGCATACCTGTGTACGTTTTTGTCAAACTAAACCTGTATTCAGTCCACAATTTCGGAAAATAAATTTTGCTGGATCATTTGAAGAGCCCTCTTTAACTGACATGCAAATAAAGAGCACTATCTTTTAAGCAAGCAAACATGATAAACTACGTTGATTTATGAATGATAGTATTTTTGAGTGAGGAAGTAAAACACTCCAGTCTATTTGTTCACGTTGCTCGAAAGAGGCTTAACTCTCATCATTCTTATACGGAGAGAAAAATACGCACTCGGTCTTAAGGGCGCACGCCTGTAAAAGATCTTTCGCACTGCGTAGCGGGAAAGATAACGTAATGTTTTTTATAAACAAAAAAAATCATAAAAATCATGGTTTATTGGTCATGTTTTGTTGTAATAAATGTCATTTGATATCTAGACCTCGTAGAACACCTGAAAAGGTAGGAGAATTCGAAGTTTGAATTTGAATAATTTTAATGATGTTTTATCGATACCTGTGGAAGTTTGGTATTTTTGCATTTAGCACAAGAGATGTGCGATTACTCTTGTATCAAGGCTGTTAACGTTTTTGAGCAACAAAACATGTTTTTGAATTAAAAGCACATAAAATTCCCTTTCATATCCTTTGATTTCAAACAAAATCTACGATTCGGTTGATTATTGAGAATGTTTGAAGTCGGTACATTCACCATAGACTTAAAGGGAGAAGGAGCCAGCAACTAACAGGCATCAGTTAAGAAAAAAATTGAGTTCTTGCCAACCAATCAGATCGCATGTGTAGTGGCGTGGAGCTGACCACACGTGACCAATGCATGCCACCCGACGTGTGTTAGTCGCGCCGTGGTAATGTGTGCACTGTTTGAATCGATAAGCTCCTCCCCTATAGCAGTTTCTGCAAGTTTTATCCCGAGATAAAACTTGCAAAGACGTAAATTAAATACAAATTAACTAATTTATAGGGCCTTTCTAAGGGTCTGAAAAAGGCCTTTGATGTTATTTCTCATACTTATATTATCAAGAAATTATCTTTTTACGGACTTAAAGGCAGGGAACTGGATTGGTTTTCATCTTATATTTTAGACAGAAAGCAGTGTGTATCAATTGATAGTGTTCAAAGCGATTTTGTTCCCATTCGCTCTGGCGTACCACAAGGTTCAATTTTGGGGCCTCTTTTGTTTAGTATTTTTATTAATGACGTGTGTAACCTTCCTTTTCACCCC
>JZLH01S0473611.1:34193-44841 GCA_001188425.1 Eucidaris tribuloides
CTGTTTAATTTAACTGAACGATTGTGCACAGACGCAACATTAGCGCACAAAGGGTTAACCTTTATAAACAAAAATATTTCACAAAATTTATAGGAGCAATGACTTGGGCTAGTCAACGCACTTTTATCCACAACCTAAAAAAATAATTCCTTCCGAGTACTAAATTTTACTTCAAAAACGAAAGACGTCTTCTTCATTGGCATTACTTCGTGGCAATCACCTCTAAGGATCATTAAGCTTGTTTAAGACAAGTATTAACTCGCTTCTTTTTCGAGATTATTAGAGGAGAACATTTTTACCTAGTCTTGCAAGTGCTTGTGTCAGTTACAAAATTGAAATCGAATCCCTGAATGCTTCGTTTTTAATTTCTCTCTCTACCATCCCACGCCTATAACGTCTCTACATTCGATACTTAAAAGAAAGGCGTCTCTAGTGGTAGGAAGCTAATGTGATAAGATGGCGGCCCCGTAGGTTTTGATGTAAAGAGGTATCAAGTCCCAAATGACAGGAATTCGCGGCTCATTACTCGCCGACAGAAACTTTAATAAGAGAGCAGAAAGGAAACATGTTAGCTTGAGGCGCGGGCGTTAAGTAAGCGGCATCAGGGGTAGCGCCACGGTGGGAGGGGCGGGGGCAGTCTCCCCTCCCCCAATTGTTGTTGATTTGGCTGGTATAAAAAAACAATTGCGGCAAAAAAATGTTTTTCATCGTCATCGATCAGCCTCCTATAACCCCTGCTTGTCGGAGGCTGTTTGACATGCAGTTGGCTACTAACAAAAAATTGGGGCAGGCAAAATTTTCCCGACGGATTTCGCCCCACCCTCTTCCCCACGATTTTACCCTGACGCCGCCCCTGAGCGGCATGACACTTGTTCAAAGTCGGAGATACTGAATATCATGAGGACATGACTTTAGAATATCTCTGCGATTTTTTCTTGTCCTCATAATATTTTAAGAAGCAATCTTTCCTCACAGCGATAAGGTTTCAAAAAGATGTGTGTCTAATGTGTATTAAATTTTAAAGACGTCAACTTGGTGGAGGGCGAATTTTACAAATTTACGCCTTTTTTATTACACGGCAGTCTATGGAGGAGATGGGTACAGTAAAACCGGTCATACATTTAAACTTCTTTAAGTACTAACTGATCGTCATGAAGATTACTGTTTTCAGAGTTTCATTTTAATACCCTTTTAAAGGCATTAATTGTGTTTCTCCACTTTTCTTTTAACTGAAGATATTGTAAAAAGTTAGGATCTTGATTTACACATCCGAAACCGTGTTTGATCATATTGAAGTATCTACAATGAAATGTACATGAAGATGCATGTTCAAATTTGGGATTAATGTTAAGAAATATTGGACAATGATGAACGATGTATTTTGTAATTTCTACTTTAGGTTTCACACTCTGTTTTTTTTAATAGGCAGGTGTTTTCATAACAGCGATTTTAAAGGGATGCGCCGCTCGTAATCCATGTACGTTCAATACCATTCGCTTGCCCCTGTTGCAAGGCCGCGCGTAACAACAATCGTGGAGCTGCGAACAGAATTGCCGTTGAAGGTAGGGCCGTGTGCAGTTCGCCTTTTTTCGGTTGAATTCGTGCTGCAGAGGGAAATGTACCCAATTCGTGCGCGCTCGTTTTTCGAAATTATACGGGCATTCCGGAATATTACCCGAGCCGGGCCAGCTTGAAAACATCATGATATGCGACTTTTCGGTCCCTTTAAGTTAAAATATTCACCTGCGTGAAGAGTAGTTCTCGATTGTGATAACGAGAACGTTTTTGCTTTAGAACTGTGTCTTCACAGTGAACTTTCAATAATACAGTATTTTACAACTTTTGGTCGGACTGATATACACTCAATAGGATATTCGATCCTCAGGTCCACTTTTTTCGTCGCACAAGTTACAATGTTCAGCGTAGAAGTCTGCATACCCGTTCGATTTTTCCCTAAAATATGTTTTCTTAAGTAACTTTTTTTTAAACCACCCCACCTAAGTAACAGCGTAGATAAGGCTTATTAATTTCCATTGAAAAGTTTGCCTTCCTGCCATAAACTGGGCGATTCCCTCCCCACGGTCAAGGAGCTGAATACATGTTTATGTTTCCGTTTTCCCCTCGAGACTTTTTATAATGTCAAGACATCGGGGCAAAGTCGCACTTACGAGATATTAAACGCTATCCTTTGATGTTTGTCCAGAATGATTTGGACATATCGCTAAATGGATATAGCTTTAACGGCCGTTTTGAAATATACACACAAGATACAGATATTGTTTTTCTAAAAGTTGTACTTTTAATCAACGAATGTCGCAGGCGTGTAAGGGAATATTTCTTGCAGATATGCCTTAACCCCTTGGGGGCGACGGACTTGTACAGATACTCGGTACATTGCACACTCAGAGACGAAGCCTTCTATACAGGAGCCCAGAAAACTTTTCAGTCAAATATTGAATAAACGGTAGAGTTGTATTGCCTAATGCCTCACTCCCACAAGGTGCGTATTTTGTACCAGTGTAAATGAAGAGAATGAACACGCTGTGTAGACTAATTTTACAAGAAAACATTGATGGTTTATAGTCCCTTCATGTCCAACCACGAGAAAATGAAACACCAATGCCTATTAAAGACATCATATAACAATGTTTCCAGTTTAAAAACAAAATCTGAGCTTCATGATTCCTCATGCTACCATTGTCTCTGATAAGGTCTAAAAATGAAGCCCTGAAAAAAAAATTGCAGTTCAAAACGATCATTAAATGCTTTTAAACAATGAAGATCATTGAGCAACCAATCCAGTTCTCCCCCTTCGAGTGGTGTGTGGCAGATTTTCTCAGATGAGAATAATTTATGTGCCGATTTTTATCTGTACATATTTTACTGGTGACAGCATAACTGTCTAAACTTTTTTGTTCTAGGGTGTTTATTTGTCCATTCAAACACTGTATATGTCAGATAGCAAAGTTTGGCAATTGTTTAAATGGGGTTTCCGAATTATTATATAGTGTCTTTAAGTTTGACAGTTGAGTTCAACAGTGTTAGCTTATGTCTTTACTACTTGTTTAATTAAAAAAAATTACGGATGTTGAGAGACAATTACGGTGGTGATATATACCGGTAGAACATTGCCCTCTTCAAAAAGGTTATTATATTGATTTTTAAGGGACGGGGACGTAACGACGTGTAGATCTGTTGTGAAAGGGTATAATAATTTAGATTTCCCGACATACAGGTTGTAGAAAAGTCGCTCAGCGGGGGCGAGGGGGGGGGGGCTTTCGGTCCCAAAAAAAATTCAGTCCAAATCCGAGGTCCACATTTTTTTTCAGGTCAGCCCAGTCGCCGAAATGTCGCTCAGCGGGGGGGGGGGGGTCGGGCGGGAAAGTTTCGATGGTACAAATTTTAAACACATTCCAAAGCGGAATGTTTAATAATATTTCCATTGTAAAAAAAAATTTTATATTCGTCCGAAAATTGGGGTGGGGGGGGCTTGAGCATTTTTTTTGGGGGGGGGACTCCCTCCCCCCCCCCCCCGTAGAACCATGCCTGCCAGAAGATTTGAAGTGATATCGGTTTCTTATAACTCGGAACAGCAAGACAGGCTGTTGTCCCCGTGTTTGATCACATTAACTTAGATGAAAATAAATTTTCTATCACAATCTGGCAATGGAGTTTCAAAAATACGATTTCACTACATTTATATTACCACCAGTCACGAAACGATGGTCGCAGTTCTGTATACAGATTCATCTTTCTAATAACAGTTAAGCGTGCGTGCGTCTATATGTACATTATTGCATCGCGAAGATTATCTCGTTTACAATTCTAAGAATCCGTCGTAAATGTACATCTGATTCAAGTTAATGGCTACATTGTCTCATTGCAGAATTGATGTTGCGATTTGTTCCTCTAATATAATTATATAGCGTAGGTATTATCCCTGATTACTAATGTTCCGCTGCTTCGCTGAAAAGGGAAAGCCCCTCATTATAACTACACGAGATCCTTAAAGGTTGTACGTACTCAATCCTGTTTTACTAGAAATACTATTACGTCAGGTGAAAATGTGGTTCGCCATAAATTCTCAATTTCTTTTCGTATTCGTTGTGATTCTTTCGCTTATCTCTACATAAAACTGTAATGTTGTGATTGATAACGATTATGCGCCAAATATCCTTTCTGCTGAAAAAAAAAATCAACGTGTAATAGAAACTGTGATGAATTACGCGGTAAATTCAGTGTTGCCCCACTTTTTTGTGTGTGTAATTCAATTTGCTTGCAGATTTTTAATGCAGATTTTTTTTTTGGGGGGGGGGAGGGGTCCGAAAACCTCCGTGATATTAAATCTATCAGCGCTCGTTTTGCAGTGTAGTTTCCCTTGAAGATCAAGAACATGTTTAACATTTTTTCTGTTATTTTTCTCTTGTCTCTTTTTTCAGCAGACACACAAACATACACAGACATGAAGGTACAGACGGGGATATACGCCTTAGCCCTGACCCTTATGGCAGTGGTGTTTGTAGCAGAAGCGACCTTTGACCTCGACACGTTATTAGGGATCGAAGATCAGTATGAATCGGACAAAATTGACGTGGCCCGGGAGTGGGGAGGCTCGCCATTTAAACGTGGAATTGGAACGAAAAGATTTATAGGTAAGTATTTTTCTTTGTATAAACTTCACACTTAGAAAAAAAGGTAGCAACTTTGCATCCTGTTTTACCACACCGACAGCTCCTTTTAGATGCAGCTTTGCACCCTTTCTTCTAAATTGCACAGATTTATACTTTTATCATTCATAAACGTGTAGTTTGGACCGTATTTTCGCCCGTAGAGCGGTTTTTTTTTCATCCGTAAAGGTGCACATAATGCATCTCTAAATGTTCAGAAGTTTCGTCACTGAGTTTGTGCCTTAAACGAGACAAAATCATACAGGTGCAAAGCTGCACCCAAAAGGGTACAAAAAGTTGCATCTAAACAGGGGTGCTGCGAGTATGGTATATGTGAAGGCTGCAAAACTGAACCCTTTTTTTAGTGTTATTTTTATTTTTCGGCCGGGGGTGGCGGCGAGAGATACGATTATACCGGTATTGTGTAATTTTATTTAATAACCACTGTCTACGAAGTATTCACTTCCAGGGATTTTTTTCCGGAAGTCAATCGATAAAAAAGAGTGCGAAATGAATTATAAAATGCTGAGGGCAGAATATGCAGTCAGTTAAAATTGTTCTTATAGTATTTATACATATAGTTGAAGTTGTTTTTTTCCTTACATCGTGCATTACGCTTTTATCATTTTTTTAACTTATTTGACATTACAACGGTATAATGATTTAATGGTCTCTTCCTCTCTTTTATTTCATTTAACAATTTGGATAAATACTTCTATTGATTATTAGATGTTTAAAAGCTTAGAGCTTGCTACAATTTGAATATTGAATCATTTCAAAATATTATAATTTTATATTGAAAAATATTTTGATCATATAAATTTCTGAATTACGAATATTCTTTTCTTTTGTTTTGCAGTATGCCACAACCCCGTACTCAACACAAAGTGCTACTGTGACGCAACAAAACCTAGATTTAGCAAAAGTTATTTCTATTACTGTCACGGTAAGTTTGATTGCTGTAAATATAAGTGTGCCTGTCCATGAGCATGCTGCAACGATACATTTTCAAACTGTAGAATGATTTTCAAATCATCAAGTCCAGTAAACCTGATGTCATTTGGGATATAAAGTATATTCGGTGAGAAGAACGTTTTCTTAGATGCATGAACATTTGCATTACCTCCCACTTCAATGATACATAAGTGATATCTGTCATCACTCAGACGGAAAAAAATAACCCCAGCACAAACATTCAGTCTTCCTGACGGTGGCTTAGGACTTCTATATACACTCATGCTCATAATTATGGAATACTTTAGAGACATTTTAGAAGTTGCCATTTTTCCGTGAACGGTGCGTTTGGGAGTAATATTTGTTCACCCCAGGTGAAGCAATTATAATCTAAGTATTTCAGGAATTTTGAGTATTTTGTAGCGTCCGACTCGACACTAAAACCTATCTTTATAAGTAACAGTATTGTTGTTGTTATTGAGTCACGTGGTGGTTACGCGCGTTATTAGACTTGTAACAGACACTTTTCTGATGTTAATTTACTGATAAGTGACATTAGATCAAAATTTATCAGTTTTCTGTGTTTCAGATTTGCAGTGGATTTTTAAAAAAAAACAAATATATAATTGTTATTGCGCTCAAACGTATTTGAGTTTTTCCTGTAGTCATCTCATGAAATCCAAAAATTGCTTCACATACTACGTTTTTGTGTGAAATAAACCCACTAATCTTAAATTTTGGAAACGATATAGGAGAAAGAAACTTAAGTATCAACAAAATAGTTCCATAGATTATGAGCATGAGTGTATGTTTCCCAGAACAGCATGCCGCCGCTTATTCTAATTCATCCATTCAAACCTATTTAAGCTAATGTAAATATTATCATAAAATATTTATCATGAAATTGTGATTACGGTTGCCATAATCATGCACGTTAATTCCGTAAATCCGTCTCAAAAAAAAAATTAATGAAACAGTCTGATTGTTTTATTCCTTTTGAAATAAATCATTTAAATAATTAGCACATAGACACAGCAATAATTTTACGCGCCCATGCCAAAAAGCGTCATGTATTCATTTAAGAGTACAGAAACACGATTAAAAAAAATGTGTGTGTGTGTGTGTGTGTGTGTGTGTGTGTGTGTTGTGTGTGTGTGTGTGGTGTGTGTGTGTGGTGTGTGTGTGTGTGTGTGTGTGTGTGTGTTGGTGTGTGTGGTGTGTGTGTGTGTTGTGTGGTGTTAGTTGCATCTTGATATAGATAGTAAAATGTATCCTGGCTCGAAACGAAGATAACTTGAGACAATGTAAATGTGAGATTTTTAACATTGGTATAGTTGATCGCATTGTGATATGAACTTTTAGGGACGTTTTCGAAATCCTGTTCTTGTTCTCTCTTTGCAACGGTTCCTCATTGTTTCTCTAAATAGTGCATAAGCATTTTGTCTGCGATTTACATATAAATATTTAACTGCATTAGAAGACAAACACGTGTTGAACTTAAAGTGATGTGATTATGAGTGTTGTGGTCTATTTAATAAAATCCATTAAAGTAAAACTTGATGATATAAATATTATTTGAAATCCAAAGGAAAGATTTGTAGTTATTAGTATTTGAGACTCTCTGAGTTACTTACTGATTTATCTATTACTTACTTACTGACCTACTTGTTCACTTTATTACTTACTTACTTAAACTGAGACCTACTTACTCATTACTGACTTATTGGTAATACTTACTTAATCATACACTAAACACTTAACTTGTGTCACGCTAGTACTTACTTACTTGAGCCTACTCTATTAACTTCTCTCTGGGATTCTCTACCTGCCCATATACTCGAGCCAACTCTCGTGAAATCAAGTTCAGAGACCGCTGCGAAGAACTATACCTTTTTAAAAAAATAGTTCTCTGGAATGTCCAGTTGTAGGTCCGGTCAATTGGGGGTGCACACCAACTTTGGTTTCCAGTATTCACATCATTTAAATATTTATTGTTTTTGAATTACTTAGGTTTCTTATATATATTTTTCTGTTTGCATTTAACTTTAATTTTTTGGTATTATATCATAACAGGAAATAGTGCGCTTAGAAACGCCCGGCGTATTAAGCGGCCAATAATATGTTTTGTATTATTATAAATTATTAATGATATATTATTACTTAACTTAACTACTTACTACTGTTAACTATTGGCCTAACTTACTTATCATATATCACTCACAATATTATACATACTAAACTAAACACTATTATCGTTAATTAATACTAACTTACAAATACTTATGCTAATTAACTTTACTTATACTCATTACTAACTTGTCTACATACTGTTACTTATGCATACTTAAGTTACTTCACTATCCGTTAGACTTGTCAAATTTACTTATTAACTACCACAAACATACATACATATTACTTACTTACTGACTGTGACTGACTGAGCTTACTTACTGTAACTTTACAAACATAACATACATACACATACATTTACTTCGTTTACTTTATTTAATTGCATGGCTTGCAGAATTTCAAGTAACATTTTAACTGCCCGTATTCTTGAATAATGTTTGATATAAATACGTATTGATATTAACATGTGCGATTCTTCCAGCATCGTGCACGTGACGATAATTCTTTTGCATGCAACAGTTTTGATTCATACGAAGATCACCCTCTTTAATACTCTCAATGACCTTATTACCCCCCGGCACGAAGTAGGGTTCGGCGGTAGACTACCTTACTTTACCAAGCAACAGCTTTGTAATTATAAGTACGTTAATTTGCTTGGTGTTAAAAGACAGTGTGTCCGTCAATTCAAAGGTTCAATCAATGTAAGGAAGGCATTTTGTTTACACATAATTGATATCGATGTCATGTGTTTTTTCGCGATACGTCTGGTTCACTTCAAGAATTTTTAATTTGTGGAGTTATTATTATTTTCTTTTCATGGGACCTTGTAAGCGAGCGCTATTTAATAAACTTGTTTGTTATAAGGATACATTTCAACGAATTAGTATCCAGCTTGCGTAAACACATTAGTTTGTTTGCTCATTAAAATCTGGCAAGCCTTTGAGCAAGTATGCTTCTTGCTAGGCGACAAATTTTGTTTAAAAATGATAGCAAAAAATGAAATGTTTTAGGTAAACCAGTGTACTGCTCAAGGACAGGTAGATCTTTTTTCGACTCAGATGATCAGAGCCTCAAAACTCTGATCTCCAAGGTTTTCCATTCAATGTGTATTCCAGGGTAGTACGAAAGGATAAGTATTACGATTCTTTGGCCAAGACACTTTTTCCTGCTAAATGTTGTTTGTCGACTTGCATGTTTGCTGATTTTGTGTGTTCTGGAGTCTTGATACTCAATGTGGCGAAGTTTTTTGTAAAACATGTAATCATACTTCCCCCGAATATCGATTTTCGTTGCATCCCGGATATTAGCAATTTGACAAAAATCAGTTGAATTTCTTTACACACATAGTCTTACATTCCCTGCGGAAACTTAATTGCCCAGTATATTATTATGAGTTCCTTGCAGATTGTATATCTTCGATGGTTAAAGAATATGCAAGTCAGTCTTTTTGCACTGTATAATTTTGCACTTGGTTGACTCCTTTGCATCAAATCATATTATTTTTACACGCAATAATTCAACTAATGTTCCAGGTTTTTTTTTAAAAGAAATCCTGAGCGGCATCATCTCTCCATGTAATAAGTGTCTCCTGATTAAGGTGTGAAAATGGCGTCCTGAAAAAAAAATCAAAAATTGATCGTAAGTGCTTTAAAAAGAGTAACAATGTCTATGAATACGCACCAGTTTTGCCATGGCCCATGTTTTTCCCATTTGGCTATGTCAAATTAAGAATGCACTCTTAAAAATCCCGGGTCAGTCTGACTCGGGAGAAAGGATCCGCATGGGGTACACTCGGAAAAGGGTCAAGGTTTAACTACATTCCCGGGTCAAGATTGACCAAAAATCCCAAGTTAGTCGACTCATATTTTGGCCAACGCTTGCCCGCAATTTTAGTTGAAATTGACCCTTTGCGTGTGGGCCCCAACGGATTCCTCTTTTCGCGAGTCAGTCTGACCCGGGATTTTTAAACGTAATGTGTGCGTGATACATAAGAGTCACCTGTGACGATTGTTCATAATCTTTGCCAATCAGAGCACAACTGTCCAAAACTTGTTTGTATTCCCTTGGCTTTTATGGCATATTTATCGTGTTATAGGCTCGAATATATTTTTTTTAAACTGAAACTTCACGGTGCGAGTGCATGATTATCTAATAACTGTAAGAAAATCATGTTCCTTCGCCCGTATTTTTCTTGCCCTTATTAGCCGTAGTTTTATAATTGAATTGATAAACAATGGGCGTAGGCTGGGGCGTGCACTGCCACCCCCACCCCCCCCACCCCCGCAGATCCATAGGATTCCGCCCTGCAAGCAAAAATAGATTTGCAACACCACTTTTTCTGCTTCAACGTCTGATTTTCTCAACCTTCAAGTTCCAACTCCCTATAGATGTGGCACCTCCCCGTTCCACCTACAGTCCCAAGATGTGCACCCTCCCCATGCCAACCAGCCTACAGCCCTTGGATAACAGTTATTTAATAAATTTAACCCAACTGCATCATTGCAATATTATGTGTTTTGTTTATTGTTCTGTTCAACATTGTTATACAATATTCCTTTTATGGTAGACAAGGTTTGAATAAAACATGATGATATTGCCCGACGAGTAATAAACAAAGACAATTCAGATTTGAAGCCCCCTTTTTATTCGTTAATGTTCAGTCGTAAAATTAATCTCACGTCCCTTTGAGAAGAGACTATCATTGGTGGTCCGCGGCAAAAGGGCCCTAAAAATTCAAGGCAGAAAGGATTAGTCAACTAAATTGTGTCCTACTTTAAAACTATTGGCTTTTTCACCAATGAAATCCAAAGTGTGTAGATATTTTTAGATCTTTCGTCAAATCTTTTAAGGGCAAATATCAAATAAAGCAATATTTCGAGAAAATTTACTTGTCAAGG
>JZLH01S0473611.1:46203-66853 GCA_001188425.1 Eucidaris tribuloides
TGATGGCATATTTCGCCAGTGCAGCATAACGTCCAACTTTTGTTTCTAGGAGTATTTGTCCATTTAAGCACTACTATGTAAGTCATCGCATCAAAGATGAAATTTTTAATTGACAGCTCACATTAATGTATAGCTTGTGTCTTTAAGCATCGAGAACGCAAAAATAATTAATGTTTAACCTGATAGAAAATCAATAATACGTCACTGCATCTGATAATAATTATACAACAGATAGGAAATTACAGGTCAGGAAATTTTAACAGCGGACCCTTAAAAACACTTGATTCTCGGTATTGTGTCTTTGATTGAAAACAATTCCAACCTTGATTCCCTTTATAGAGGATTCACAATACTTCTGAATCAATATTATATTGCAATCAATTTAGACACTTCCAGTGTGAAACTATAGAAAATGTGAATTACACACTCAATTTCCGTGTGCTTTGAGTAAATCTTCTGCGCCCAACATTCCACTCAGCCTAAAATTTCTTACTTAATCAATCCACATTGATTGTCCGGCTGACGTAAAACTGGCCAATCTTATCTTTATAAATGCGGCCTTGCAATACGTCGATGTACCTATGCAAGGGCCACTACATAATGCGCATAATATGCATCAAATTCCTTATGCCTGCGGCAAACGACACAAAGGTTTTGATACCCGCTGTGTCGCAAATCCGTATGTGATTCGGTGCTTCTAGCGTCTAACTTCCACTACGCACTTACAATTTACTCGTCGGTGCGCCGAGCAATTTGGCCACCAAGCATAGTGATTATCGCTTTAGATATTTTTGCTTATTAAGGGACTATATCCTTTTGGGTACAATAACGAAATGTCATGAGTGATTCACTTTACTGATGAAAATCGGGTTCATGAGAATTAACACGAATCGTCACCACACACTCGGGAGGCTACCTTTTCATTCATTCGGATGGATATGGCCCTGAATAATTCGATTGGAGACACATTAACTGAGATCTCTCTGAGTATGGGATGCCATGCGTGACGGGCTAACATAGTGTAAGGTGTCTCATCTACTTTCGGTTATCAGAATGTGCACCGGTGTAAAAGGATATTTCATTTGTCCGACGCAGGATTAAATGCAAATCCATGCGATATAACCACAGCCTAGATTACGTGTATTTTGGAAGTTCGCTCTTTCAAATTGGAATTTATCAGGCAGAAAACATTTTCAGTATCTTTAACACGATCTCGGTTAAACTAATCTCCGGCCTCTACGACAAATAAATGCGCTTTGGTGCAAATGAAACATGGGCCTGCAACAACGCAGCAGCTGCAAACAACACAACACAACAACAACAACAACAACAACAACAACAACAACAAACAACAACAACAACCAGGAAATATGAGATACACTACGAGCTGACCTTCGAGTATTGAGGAAAAAATAGGGTATCAGTCATTCAAAGAGGGAGCTTTCGATTGACCGATTGCTCTACATTAAAAGTAATTAACAATTAGTCAAAATGGCAATGAAATAAGTTGAACCTTACTATCGCAGTCCTCCTCCTCCTCCTCCTTCTCCTTCCTCCTCCCTTTATTATAATGATCATGATCATCATCCTCATCACAGGCACACCGCCACACCACCAACCATCTTATCATCATAATGAGTTCACTACGATGATGATATGATCATCGCTCGTATCTCATCATTTTTCACCACATCATCGTAATTTATTATTCCTGACTCTTTCCTTCTCGTCATCATCAATCTTATCATCAAAATAATCATCATCATCATCATCCATCATTTCATCATCATCATCCATCATCTCAGCACGATCAGATCTCCTATAGTATGTGCATCACTATCACACCAGTTGTCATCATGATCTCCATCATCATCATCATCACAGCATCATCACGATCAGATCTCATATAGTATTGTCATCACTGATCATCACCAATTGTCATCATATCCCACCATCATCATCATCAGTCATCATCACCATCACTCATCATCATACATCATATCATCATCATCATCATCATCATCACTTCGCTGTTACATTGTCATCACTATCACGAAAAACACTTTAATAATCGCACAACAATCAATCTTTATATAAAGTAAACAATCGCTCTTTTCTGCGTCACATTCATTTTAAAGAAAAACAATATACAGAACAGAAGGGAAAGAAAAACAAACAACCAAGACACTAACAAAGTCCATTACCATTATTTTGAGAATTGATCGTTTGAAAATCTGTCCCCAAGTCACATTTTTGGACAATAGCATGCCTATCTAAAAATAAAATTTGGGTTGATAGTCAAAACAACACCATCCCACTCTAATTCCCGTTAATACAGCACACTACCTAAAATGTAACACACAAGCATTTAATTAGTGTCACAATCTGGCCATTTCTTATAGTTTCTCAAAAGAAAAAAAAAACAACAAGTACATTATCTTCACAAAAGAACAACGTCAATGAACATGAACATTTGAAAACCACAAAGCATAGCTTACAAAATTCGGCAACACGGATGACTGTTAGTTCAAAAAAAACGATCATCACAATATAATATACGAGTATAGATTTCATATCATATCAACAATGAGTATCACGACAAATTCTTTGAAGAAAAATCATTAAATCAACGAAGCAATATTATATTTGCATTCACGCATATTATGCGAGCCAAGAATATCATCACTTAACAATTAAACACGATTTAAAACACGTTGACGCATGGCAAAAAAAAAGCTGATAACATTTCGTATGTAATTGACATGCTAGTTTTATGTGAACCTCATATTACCTTGTGTTGAGAAGGACACAACAGTCACAATATGTGAAGTTTCTTAATTTCATACGTCATAATGCCAAAGTCATGATAACATCATATTTCTTGTTGTTTCAGAAAATGCTTTCTTTACTTAAAATGATTTCTCACTTTATACTTGATATCGCCACAACAATAATATCAAATCAACGTATTAGCACCCAAACTTAATCGTTCATAATTAGAACTTTCAAGCGTTACACTTTGGACCCGTTGACGTGACAACATCAAAATTCCCAATGTCAGAAAAAACTCCCTAAAAAGAATTCCTACTAAAGAATCGCCCCAAAACAAAGAAACAATCGGTGCATTCTTCATTTTATAAACAGGCTATAAAGTACACTCGAGAATTATTTCTATCGAAACGGTGTGCGAAATACCTTTCCATCAAAACTGTATCTATTTTAATATTGTTGCACATTTGCTTTTTGTTTAATTGCATTTAGCCAGCTCTGGGTGAAAAATCTTGACTTCACTTACAGTTGTCTTTCGTGGCAAACGGCCGCCGTTTGTATTACGTGAAGAGATTTGAACGTGTAACGCACGTTTGCCTGTGTTCCTTGCCAGCGTATTTATGTACCTTTACTTTTGGGTTTCTTACTATTGTCATAACTTATACATATTAGTGAAAGCAAGATGTAACTTCGTCGATTCTACCATCTAAGGATGTGTGAGCCATAACGATTAAAAATAGCCATTGGTTAAAATCAAAGTTTGCCCAAAAATTCTGTGTGTTAATGCGATGTTGGCGCTAATAATTTTGCTTTCACAAATACGAATCAATTAAATAATTTCAACATATAAATTATTCCAGATTATTAACATTTACTCTACTTACCGGCTTGCATTCTCATGTCCGAAATTTTTATATCATCACAAAATACCAAAATGAGGCACAGCAAATGCATAAAATTTATTATTTTCAAACACAAAATTAAACGTAGTCTGATGCTATCTTCTAAGAATTTCGTTGATTGTAAAAGATAATGCGAGTTTTAATGTGAAACCAGCACAACAACGATCATGCTCATGAATAAACTAAATATAAACGTCTTAGATCACATTTACACTTTATTGGTATGCGTGGTTATTAGCATATGATTGTCAGTAAAATCTAAAATCATTAGTTGAAATAGATTGAAAGAAATTCAATGCCAATCGTTAAATAACACTCTATAAATGAAATAATATATTATCCAAACGCCAATAGTAGCAGTAAGTTCGTAAGTACGATGCAATTTAATAAGAGTTAGCCTTGTCTATACAAAGTTTATTGATTTTAATACTCAAAACATTTATCATAAAGTAATGTATATTAATAATAACATACCTTTACTGCAAGTACTAATAAATATCCTGGCAGCCGTGTAGCTTCTATGACAATATTTCGATAATTTTCCGAAAAGCTCGATCTACTCATAGCCGGACGTGACCCCCTCAAAAAAATGGATTGCGGTGATGCCTCTCTGAAAGTGAAGAACAGTTATTTTTAATGTCGTTTTTAAATTTAAACGCAACCTAAGACATTACCCCCCAACCTTCAGATAACTTTCAAAAACTAAAAAAAAAAAACAACAACAAATAAATCAGCTATAATTCATAAATGACTTCATATCGCATCTGTACACGACTTCGCAGAAGGTATCATCTCGGTTGCCGAAAAGGAAAGTGACCAAATTTATCTTATGTTACACTCGTAGTATCTAGAAAGGCACGAAAAACTTGGTGTGATGATTTTTAAAATACCAGTATTTGTCACTAAGTTTGGTGGCATCCAATGTTCTATAAATGAGTTTCACCACCTTCTACTTCGAACTGAACAGACTTTGTCCATGAAGAGCTTAAAGTAGTGGTAATACATCAACACAATTCTGCAAGACTCTGAGATGATACAAAGAAAGTATGATTTGATCATCAGGTTACCTATGAAGAGTTAGAAATAAGAAAGACTTAAGTCACATTTTGACAAAAATTGAGTTCAGGATGTTTTGAAGCTTACTGCCGTAAAAAGTTGTTAACAAAATTTTGGTCAAGTTGACCATTCCTAGTAGGTCAGGAGATGGCGTCACTGGGGTCAAATTTCCTGTCTAATTTCTCCAAATTTATTTCAAATACTCGATAGTTTACAAAGAATAAAAATATTCAATGTATTTTGTGCTGTTGATGAGATATGCGGTCACTTCTGTCAAAGAGCAATGAGAGTCAGATTAGAACAACGTCCAAATTGACAAATTGCATATCAATTGTTCGTCTCGAAGGACATCAAAAATAATACAATTAAGGTATTCGAGAAATGCATTTGTTTTCGCTAAGACCTTGTTATTAGAATCCACAATATTCTATTATTATATTATTGGAAATCGACAAGTCTGCACATTGTTTATTTTTGCATAATTCATCTTATTTTGTCAATTAACTTCAACCATGTTTGGATGTACAACTCAAACATTTGTCTGCTAGACAATCTAAACACTTTGAGCCTTTGTTTCTCAAATAGTAAGTATTATCGTGACTTTCAGTACTTCCCCTTAATCTACAGTCTTTCATTGTTTTACAGGGATACTCATTAAATACCGACACTGACAACAAGACAACAAACCACACAATTTAGAAGAACAAATAACAACCAAATAAACATAATCGCCAACTGATTTAAAATATTTGTCTCCTCAAAATCAGAAAGTAATTTCTTCCTTTCAATATCTACAAACAATGACTTGAACCACAAATCATTTCTTGTCCAGCCAACGAAAACTTAAACGTATTGAAAAAATGTTTAATCATTTTGTTATATTTGAAAAACCAATAGCTTAATCTGCATCATTTAAAAACAAAATTACTGTCCTAAATTCCAAGTTATAACTTCCACATGCCAGTACAGAAAAAAGTCGCACAATGGAGAAAACATAGGTAAAAATTTACAGATGACCAAAAACAGATTTAAACGCACTTCGCCTTAGGTTTGGCTGCGTTACCCTGAAAACTGCCTACAATATGTCATCGGAAGAGGCAGTCATCAGTCGTGATGTGTTGAAAGCTTGCTCGTCACGGTTGTTTGCATTACACTGGCGAGGCGTCGTCTGTACCTGTTCCAGAATAAAACAAAAAATTAGAGAAATGTCACATTATAGAAAAAGTATCACGATAAACGCTTTTCTTAACATATTCTTGTATTACATCGTTATATATTTAAAGGTTAAACGCGTCTGTCAAATCACTAAAACAAAATGACACGGTCATAATCAACATAACATTTTCTAACACTAATTTTATCGCTAAACACGTTTCCACAGTGCAAGGCTGTTAAAACTTGATTGAAAGGACAAATTGCACCTAAAGGCAAGCATCACCCCCAACGTCAAGTTGGTTTAATAAAAAGCAGAAATGAGAAAACACATTTAATGAAGGTTGGCGAAATTCATCAAAGAATACGAGATTATAAATTGTCTAAATTTAATGTTAGTGACGTCACATGCGAGAGCTGCTCCACATTGTCATGTATATAATTCCATAAAGTGCCTCTTCTCAGAAATGAAATTATTATTTACTTGTGTCATCAATGTCTAATTAAGAAACTTTTATTTCATTATGCTTTATATAAAAAAACACAACATCATTTATCATAAACCAAAAAAGTGGCAATTTATGAAAATATTACATGACATATGGGAGCTGCTCGTTTCGACGCAAAAATTAACACTTGAAACGTCCATATCTGCTATTCTATGGTGGATTCTCGCCAAACTTGCATTAAATGTTTCATACCATTTCTCTGCATTTATTTAAAATATTGACGTCAGGGTGTGCGACCTTGCCTTTAAGAGCAAAAATGTATGCAACTAATGAATTCGATTGGTTGTAACAATTGTTTGCAACCCCAACATTCAAATGTGAGCAATTCATAAGTAAAAAAAGCATAATATCTTTCATGACCAATCGATGTTCATAAAAAGCTAATGAAAGCAAATTTGTCCTCTGCTCGAAATCTTTGACTCAATCAAAAGAACTCTCGTTGCTTTTTGAGAAAGAAATCGTTAAAGCTCGGTTGTCCAGTAGAAAGGCAAGCATATGTTCCCGAGATGCCTTAGACAGTAAATTTTCTCGAAATATTGCTATTGATATTTGTCGCTTAAAAGATTGACAGTGAATGGTTGGGATCTAAATAATGATCTACACACTTTGATTTCATGGAAAAAGCAATAGTTTTAAAGTAGACACAATTTAGTTGACATAGCCTTTCTGCCCTGTGAATTTTTAGGGCCCTTTTGCCGGACAAACCAATGATAGTCTCTTCAAAAGGACAGTGGGGATTAATTTTACGACTAAACATAACTGAATAAAAGGGGGTTCAAACGAATTGTCTTTGTATTACTCGTGCGGGCAATGATCATCATGTTTTATTCAAACCTTGTCTACCATAAAAGGTAATTGATATAACAATGATTGAACAGAACACATAACAAAACACACTATATTGCAATGATACAGTTGGAGAAATTTTGATTAAATAACTTTATCCAAGGGCTAGGGCGGTTGGGCGATGGGGAGGTGCACATCTTGCGGGAGGTGGAACGGGGACGGTTGCAATCTATAGGGACGTGGAACTGAAGATTAGAAAATCAGACGTTTGAAAGCAGAAAAAAGTGGGTGCAAATCTATTTTTGCATTCGCGGGCGAACATCCTATGGATCTGCGGGGGGGGGGGGGTGGGGGTGGCACGTGCACGCCCCACCTACGGCCTTGTTATCAATCAATTATAAAACTACGCTAATATAGGGCCAAGAAAAAACGGGGAAGGAACATGATCTTCTACAGTTCATTAGATCATCATCGCACTCGAACCGTGAATCTTCCAGTTTAAAAAAAATATACTTCGAGCTAATAAACACGATAAATATGGCCATAAAAGCCAAGAATACAACAAGTTGACAGTTGTGCTTCTGCTATTGGCAAAGATATGAACCAATCGTCACCAGGACCTTATGTACTCACGACACATTCGTACGTTTAAAAATCCGGGTCAGACTGATCGGAAAAGGAATCCGTTGGGGGCACACACGCAAAGGGAGTCAATTTCAACTAAAATTGCGGGTCAAGGTTGACCAAAATATGAGTCGACTAACTTGGGATTTTTGGTCAATCTTGACCCGGAATGTAGTTAAACCTGACCCTTTGCGAGTGTACCCAGCGGATCCTTTCTCCGAGTCAGACTGACCCGGATTTTTAAGGAGTGCATCTTAATTTGACATAGCCAATGGGAACAAAATGGCCAATGGCAAACTGATCCGTATTCTAAATTGTTACTCTTTTTAAGCACTTACGATCAATTTTTGATTTTTTTTCAGGACACGCCATTCTTCCACCTTAATCAGAGACACTTATATACATGAGAGATGATGCGCTCAGATTCTTTTAAAAAAAACCTGCGGAAACAATTGTTGATTATATGGTGAAAATAATAATGTTGATGCAAAGGAGTCAACAAGTGCAAAAATTATTACAGCTGCACATAAGACTGACAGGCATATATTCTGTTAACCACAAAACTATTACAATCTGCAAAACTCATAAAAGTATACATGGGGCAATAATTCCGCAGGCGAATGTAGACATGTGTAGTAAAGAATTCAACCTATTTTGTCAAATTGCTAATATTCCGGGATGCAACGAAAATCGATATTCGGGGGAATATGGATTCACATGTTTACAAAAATACTTCGCAATTGAGTATAGCGACTCCAAAACACACAAATAGCCAACATGCAATCGACAAAAACATTTAGCAGCGAAAAAGTGTCTTGGCCAAAGAATCGTAATACTTTCTCCTTCGTACTACCCTATGAATACACATTGAATGAAAACCTTGGAGATCAGAGTTTTGAGGCTCTGATCATCTGAGTCGAAAAAGATCTACCTGCCTGGTGAGCAGTACATGGTTTACCTATAAACAGATTCATTTTTGTATCATTGTTTAAACAAAAGTGTGTCCTAGCCAAAGAAGAGTACTTTGCTCAAAGGCTGCCAGATTTAATAGCAAACAACTAATGTGCTACGCAAGCGGAATACAATTGTTGAAAAGTATCCCTTATCAACAAGTTTACTTAAATAGCTCGTCTACCTAAGGTCCCCATGAAAGAAAATAAATAAATTCCACAAATAAAATCTTGAGGTGAACCAGAACTATTCGGAAAAAACATGATCATGATATCAATTATGCTGTAACAAAATGCTCCCTTACATTACATGAACCTTTGAATGCGGACACACGCTAACACTTGCTCTTGACGTTGATGAAAGCATCGTGTCACAACAGTATTTTCTAATTGCCAAAGAGGGCGGTTTTCACTTTCACAATTTTTTTTGAGACACACTGTATATACACTCATGCTCATAATTATGGAATACTTTAGAGACATTTTAGAAGTTGCCATTTTTCCGTGAACGGTGCGTTTAAGATTAATATTTGTTCACCCCAGGTGAAACAATTATAATCTAAGTATTTCAGAAATTTTGAGCATTTTGTAGCGTCCGACTCGACACTAAAACCTGTAGCGTTATTGTTGTTGTTATTGAGTCACGTGGTGGTTACGCGCGTTATTAGACTTGTAACAGACTTTTCTGATGTCAATTTAGTGATAAGTGACATTCGATCAAAATTTATCAGTTTTCTGTGTTTCAGATTTTCAGTGGATATTTTAGAAAATAAATACATAATTGTTATTGCGCTCAAACGTATTTTAGTTTTTACTTTAGTCATCTCATGAAATCCAAAAATTGCTACACATACTACGTTTTTGTGAAATAAACACTAATCTTGAAAATTTTGGACGATATAGGAGAAAGAACTTAAGTATCAACAAAATATTTCATAATTATGAGCATGAGTGTATGTTCCCAGAGCAGCATGCCTCCCTTATTTTAATTCGTCATTCAAACCTATTTAAGCTAATGTAAAATATTATCATAAAATATTTTCTTATCAATGAAATTGTGATTACGGTTGCCATAATCATCACGTTAATCCGTAATCCGCTCGAAAATTAAAAAAAAATAAAAAATTAATAAACAGTTGGATTGTTTTATTCCTTTTGAAAATATCATATAGTAATTACACATAGACACACAATAATTTTACGCAGCCATGCCAAAAAGGCGTCATGTATTCATTCAGAGTCAAAACACGATTTAAAAAAAAAAATGTGTGTGTGTGTGTTGCATGTTGATATAGATAGTAAAACTTCCTGCTCGAAACAATAACTTGAGACAATGTTAATGTGAGATTTCTTAACATTGTATAGTTGATCGCATTGTGAATGACTTTTAGGGACGTTTCCGAAATCCCTTTCTTGTTCTCTTTTTGCACGTCCTCATTTTTCTCTTAATAGTGCATAAGCGTTTTGTCTGCGATTTACATATAAGTATTTTTAACTGCATTAGAAGACAAAACGTGTTGAACTTAAAGTGATGTGATTATGAGTGTGTGGTCAATTTAATAAAATTTCATTAAAGTAAAACTTGGATGATAAATATTATTTGAAATTCATGGGAAAGATTTTGTAGAATTAGATTTGAGACTCTGAGTTACTTACTGATTTATCTATTACTTACTGACCTACTTGTTCACTTATTACTTACTGACCTACTTACTCATTACTTACTTATTGGCCTACTTACTTATCATACACTTAACACCTACTTGTTCACTTAGTACTTACTTACTGACCTACTTATTACTTCTCTCTGGAATTCTCTACCTGCCCATCGAGCCACTTTCGTGAATCAGTTCAAGACCCTGTTGAAAACTTACCTTTTTAAAAAAATAGTTCTCTGGAATGTCCCAGCGTCCCAGTTGTAGGTCGGTCAATGGGGGGGGGGTGGGGGCACACCAACTTTGATTTTCAGTATTCACTAATTTAAATATTTATTGTTTTGAATTACTTAAGGTTTCTTATATAATTTTTCTTTTAGCATTTAACTTTAATTTTTGGTATTATATCGTAGACAGAAAATAGTGCGCTTAGAAACGCCCGTATTAAGCGCCAAATAAATGTTTATTATTATTATTATTATTATTATTATTATTATTATTATTATTATTATTATTATTATTATTATTATTATTACTATTACTATTATTATTATTATTATTATTATTATTATTATTATTATTATTATTATTATTATCATCATCATTATTATTATTGTTGTTATTATTATTATTATTACTTACTTACTTATCATACACTCACAATATTTACATACCAACCTATTATCTTATTATTTACTAACTTACAACATGTTTACGTAATTACTTTACTTATACTCATTACTTACTAACTTGCTACATACTTACTTATGCATACTTAGTTACTCACTACCTTACTTATCAATTTACTTATTACTTACCACGAACATACATATATATTATTTACTTACCACATACATACATACATACATATTACTTCATTTATTGCATCTTGCAGAATGTTAACGTGCATTTTAACTGCCGTATTCTTGAAATAAATGTTTGATATTAATACTATTGATATTAACATTGCATTCTTCCATGCATCGTGCACGTGATGATAATTCTTTGCATGCCAACAGTTGATTCATCGGAAGATCATCCTCTACTCTCATGGACCTATTACCGACGTAGGCGGCGGTAGACTACTTTACTTTACCAAAGGCAAGCTTGTATTATGTACGTTAATTTGCTTGGTGTTAAGACAGTGTGTCCGTCAATTCAAAGGTTCATAATGTAAGGAGCATTTTGTTACACATAATTGATATCGATCATGTTTTTTTCCGAATAGTCTGGTTCACTCAAGAATTTTTATTTGTGGATTATTTTATTTTCTTTCATGGGGACCTTGTAACGAGCTATTTAATAAACTTGTTTATAAGGGATACATTTCAACAATTAGTATCCAGCTTGCGTACACATTAGTTGTTGCTATATCTGGCAAGCCTTGAGCAAGTACTCTTCTTGTTAGGGACAACTTTTGTTTAAAAATGATACAAAAAATGAATATGTTTATGGTAAACCAGTGTACTGCTCAAGGCAGGTAGATCTTTTTCGACTCAGATGATCAGAGCCTCAAAACTCTGATCTCCAAGGGTTTTCATTCAATGTGTATTCAAGGGTAGTACGAAAGGATAAGTATTACGATTCTTTGGCCAAGACACTTTTTCCTGCTAAATGTTTTGTCGATTGCATGTTGCTATTTGTGTGTTCTGGAGTCTGAATACTCAATGTGCGAAGTATTTTTGTAACATGTAATCATATTCCCGAATCGATTTTCGTTGCATCCCGGAATATTAGCAATTTGACAAAATAGTTGAATTTCTTTACTACACATGTCTACATTCCTGCGGAACTTATTGCCCAGTATATTTTATGAGTTCTTGCAGATTGTATATCTTCGTGGTTAAAGAATATGCATGTCAGTCTTTTGCACTGTATATTTTGCACTTGTTGACTCCTTTGCATCAAACATTATTATTTTATCACCATATAATTCAACAATGTTCCCAGGTTTTTTTTAAAGAAATCTGAGCGGCATCATCCTCCATGTAATAAGTGTCTCTGATAAGGTGTGAAAATGGCGTCCTGAAAAAAAAATCAAATTGATCGTAAGTGCTTTAAAAGAGTAACAATTTATGAATACGCAGTTTGCCATGCCCATTTTGCCCCATTGGCTATGTCAAAATTAAGAATGCACTCTTAAAAATTCCGGGTCAGTCTGACTCGGAGAAAGGATCCGATGGGGTACACTCGGAAAAGGGTCAGGTTTAACTACATTCCGGGTCAAGATTGACCAAAATCCAAGTTAGGTCGACTCATATTTTGGTCAACCTTGACCCGCAATTTAGTTGAAATTGACCCTTTTCCGTGTGTGCCCCCAACGGATTCCTTTTCCGAGTCAGTCTGACCCGGGATTTTTACGAATGTGTGCGTGATACATAAGTCACCTGTGACGATTGTTCATATCTTGCCAATAGCAGCACAACTGTCCAACTTGTTGTATTCTTGGCTTTTTATGGCATATTTATCGTGTTTATAGCTCAAGTATCATTTTTTTAACTGAAACTTCACGGTGTCGAGTGCATGATATCTAATAAACTGTAGAAAATCATGTTCCTTCCCCGTTTTTTCTTGCCCTTAATTAGCGTAGTTTTATAATTGATTGATAACAAGGGCGTAGGCTGGGGGTGCACGTGCCCACCCCCCCCCCCGCAGAGCCATAGGAGTTCCGCCCCTGGCAAGCAAAAATAGATTTGCACCACTTTTTCTGCTTTCAACGTCTGATTTTCTCAACTTCAGTTCCACCTCCCTAAGATGTGCACCTCCCCGTTCCACCTCCCCAAGATGTGCACCTCCCCATGCCCAAACCAGCCTACGCCCTTGGATAACAGTTATTTAATAAAATTTACCCAACTGCATCATTGCATATTAGTGTGTTTTGTTATGTTCTATTCAAATAGTTTCTACAATATTCCTTAATGGTAGACAAGGTTTGAATAAAACATGATGATCATTGCCCACGAGTAAAACAAAGAAAATCAGATTTGAACCCCCTTTTATTCAGTTATGTTATTCGTAAAATTAATTCACGTCCCTTTTAGAAGAGACTATCATTGGTTGTCCGGCAAAAGGGCCCTAAAATCCAAGGCAGAAAGGCCTTAGCACTAAATTGTGTCTACTTTAAAACTATTGGCTTTTGCACATGAAATCAAAGTGGTGTGATATTTTTAGATTTTGAACCCCCTTTTATTCAGTTATGTTAGTCGTAAAATTAATCCACGTCCCTTTTAGAAAAGACTATCATTGGTTGTCCGGCAAAAGGGCCCTAGAATTCAAGGCAGAAAGGCCTTAGCACTAAATTGTGTCTACTTTAAAACTATTGGCTTTTTCACATGAAATCAAAGTGGTGTGATATTTTTAGATCCTTCTGTCAATCTTTTAAGCGCAAATATCAAATAAAGCAATATTTCGAGAAAATTTACTGTCAAGGCCATTCTGCCGGGAACATATGCTATGGCCTTTCTACTGGACAACCGAGGCTTTTACGATTTGCTTTCTCAAAAGCCAACGGAGTGTTCTTTTGATGTAATGTCAAAGATTTGAGCAGAGGACAAAATATTGCTTTCATAGCTTTTTTATGAAACATCGATTGGTCATGAAAAGGATAATTATCTTTTGACTTATCGGAATTTGCTCACATTTGAATGTTGGGTTGTCAACAACTGTTAAAAACCATCGAATCTTCATTAATGTTTGCATACATTTTTGCTTTAAAGGCAAGGTCCACCCTGACGTCAAGTTAGTTTAAATAAATGCAGAGAAATGGTTGAAACATATTAATGCAAGTTTGGCGAGAATCCACCATAGAATAGCAGATATGACGTTTCAAAGTGTTAATTTTTTGACGTCAGAAACGAGAAGCTCCCCATATGTCATGTAATATTAATTCCATAAATTGCCACCTTTTTTGGTTTATGATAAATGAATGTTGTTGTTTTTTTATATAAAAGCATAATGAAATAAAGTTTCTAATTATACATTGAATGCACAAGTAAAAATAATTTTCAATTTCTGAGAAAATGGCACTTTATGGAATTTATATTACATGACAATGGTGGAGCTGCTCGCATGTGACGTCACAAATTTAAAACTTTAACAATTCATAATCCTCTTATTCTTTGATGAATTTTCGCCAAACCTTCATTATGTGTTTTTCTCATTTTTCTGCTTTTATTAAAACCAACTTGACGTTGGGGTGGAGCTTGCCTTTAAGGTGCAATTTGTCCTTCTAAATCAAGTTTACCAGCCTTGCACTGTGGAAAACGTGTTTAGCAATAAACATTAGTGTTTAGAAATGTATGTTTAGATTATGACCGTGTTTATTTGTTTTAGTGATTTGACAGACAGCGTTTAACCTTTAAATATGATAACGATGTAATACAAGAATATGTTAAGAAAAGCGTTTAATCGTTCGATACTTTTTCTATAATGTGACATTTCTCTAATTTTTGTTTATTTGGAACAGGTTACAGACGACGACTTCGCCCAGTGTAAATGACAGCACAACCCTGACGAGCAGCTTTCAACACACACGACTGATGTACTGCCCTCTTCCGATGACCTATTGTACAGTTTTCAGGTCAACGAGCCAAACCTAAGGCGGAAGTGGCGTTTAAATCTGTTTTTGGTCATCGTAAAATTTGTACCTATGTTTTCTCCATTGTGCAGACTTTTTTCTGTACTGCATGTGGAAGTTATAAACTTGGAATTTAGGGACAGTAAGTTTTGTTTTAAATAATGCAGATTAAGCTATTGGTTTTTCAAATAAATAACAAAATGATTAAACATTTTTTCAATAGTTAAGTTTCGTTGGCTTGGGACCAAGAAATGAATTTGTGTTGCATCATTATGGTTTGTAGATATTGAAAAGGAAGAAATTACTTTCCTGATTTTGAGGAGACAAATTTTTAATCAGCTGGCGATTATGTTTATTTTGGTTGATTATTTGTTCTTCTAATTGGTGTGGTTTGTTTGTTTGTTGTCACTGTTCGGTATTACTGAGTTATCACTGTAAAACAAATGAAGACTGTAGAATAAGAAGTACTGAAGTCACATAATACTACTTTTGAGAAACAAAGGCTCAAAGTGTTTAGATTTGTCTACAGATCACAATTGTTTGAGTTGTACATCCAAACATGGTGAAGTTAATTGACAAAATAAAAGATGAATATATGGCAAAAATAAACAATGTCACACTTGTCGATTTCCAATAATCAATCAATATTGTGGACTTCTACAAAAAACAAAGGTCTCAGGAAAACAAATGCATTTCTCGAATACACTTAATTGTATATATTTTTGGAATGTCCTTCGTAAGACGAACAATTTGATATGCAATTTGTCAAATTTGGACGTTGTTTCTAAATTGACCTCATTTGCCCTTTGACCAGAAGTGACCCCATATCTCATCAACAATGCACAAAATACATGATAGTTTTTATTCTTGTAACTAGTCGAGTAATTTGAAATAAATTTTGGAGAAATTAGACCAGGTTAAAAATTTGACCCCAGTTGACCCATCCCCTGACCCCTACTAGGAATGGTCAACTTGACCAAAATTTTGTTAACAAATTTTACGGCATGTAACGACTTCAAAACAATCACTAACTCAATTTTGTCAAAATGTGACTTAAGTACTTCTTATTCTACACTCTTCAAATAGTAAACCATGATGATCAAATCATACTTTCTTTGTATCAATCTCAGAGTCTTGCAGAATTGTGTTGATGTATTACCTACTTTAAGCTCTTCATGACAAAGTCTGTTTCAGTTCGAAGTAGAAGGGTGGTGAAATCTTTAAGACATTGGATCACACCAAAACTTAGTGTACAAAATACGGTATTTTAAAAATCATCACACCAAGTTTTTCGCGTGTGCCTTTCTAAATACGTACGAGTGTAACATAAGATAACATTTGGTCCACTTCTCCTTTTCGCAACCGACTGATCCCTTCCTGCCGGAAGTCGTGGTACAATGCGATATGACGTCATTATGACATTATAGCTGATTTATTTGTTGTTGTTGTTTGTTTTTTTTTTAGTTTGAAAGTTATCTGAAGTTGGGGGTGTAATGTCATTACGTTGCGTTTAAAATTTAAAAAACGACATTTTAAAAATAACTGTTCTTCAGCAATTCAGAGAGCCATCACCGGCAATCCATTTTTTTTTGAGGGGGTCACGTCCGGGCTATGAGTAGATCGAAGCTTTTCGTGAAAAATATTCGTAACTATTGATCATAGAACTACACGCTGCAGGAATTTATTGTAACTTGCAGTAAAGGTATGTTTATATACATTTAACTTTATGATAACATATTTGACTATTAAAACACAATAAACTTTGATAAGAACAAGAGCAACTCTTAGTAAAATTGCATCTACTTACGACTTACTGCTACTTTATATGCGTTTGGATTAATATCATTATTTCATTTATAGAGTGTTATTTAACGATTGGCAGCTTGAATGTTATTTCAATCTATTTCACTATGATTTCAGTATTTTACTGTACAATCATAGCTATAAACACTGCCATACCAATAAAGTGTAAATGTGATTAAGACGTTTATATTAGTTTATTCATGAGCATGATCGTTGGTGCTGGTTTCACTATATATAGGCCTACACTCGCATTATCTTTTACAATAAACGAAAATATCTTTAGAAAGATAGCAATCACCTACGTTTAATTTTTGTTTGAAATAAATAAAAATTTTATCATTTGCTGTGCTCATTTTGGTATTTGTGATGATATAACAATATTTTCAACATGAGAACTGCACCGGAAGTAGAGTAAATGTTAATAATCTGGAAAGATTTTATATGCATTGAAATTATATTATTGATTCGTATTTGTGAAAGCAAAATTATTACGCCAACACGCTTACCAGCACAAATTTGGGCAAAACTTTGAATTTTAAACAATGGCTATTTCCATAGTTATGCCTCACACATCCTTAGATGGTAGAATCGACGAAGTAGCATCTTGCTTTCATCTAATAATGTATAAGTTATGATTCAAATAGGTAAGAAACCCAAAAGTAAAGGTACATAAATACCGCTGCAGGAACACAGGCAAACGTGCGTTTACCACGTTCAAACTCTTCACGTAATACCAAACGGGGCACGTTTTGCCACGAAAGACAACGTACATGAAGTCTAAGATTTTTTCACCCAGAGCTGGGCTAAATGCAATGTAAACAAAAAGCAAATGTGAACAAATATTAAAATAGATACAGTTTGATGGAAAGGTACTTCGCACACCTTGTATTCGAAGAAATCAATTATCGAGTTGTACTTTATAGCTGTTATGAAAATGAAGAATTGCACCGATTGTTTCTTTGTTTTGGGGGCGATATTTTAGTCAATTCTTTTTAGGAGGTGTTTTTCTGACATTGGAATTTTGTGATGTTGTCACGTCACGGCGTCCAAAGTGTAACGCTTGAAAGTTCTAACTTATAACGTTAAGTTTTGGGTGCTAATACCGTGTATTTGATATTATTGTGTGCCCTATTTAAGTATAAAGTGAGAAATCATTTTAAACGTAAAGAAGCATTTTCTGAAACAACAAGAATATGCATGTTATCATACTTTTGGCATTATGACGTATGAAATGTAAGATAACTTCACAATATTGTGACTTTGTTGGCTCCTTCTCAACACAAGTAATATTGGAGTTTCACATAAAACTACATCTCAATTACATAACGAAATGGTTTATCAGTATTTTTTTTTTTTTTGCCATGCGTCAACGTGTTTTAAATCGTGTTATAATTTGTTAAGTGTATGATTATTCTGTGCTCGCAGTAATAATGCGTGAATGCAATATAATATTGCTTACGCTGATTTATTGATTTCTTCTTCAAAGAATTTGTCGTGATACTTCATTGTTGATATGAAATCTATACATGTATATTAATTGTGTTGATTGTTGTGTTTTGATAATCAGTCATCAGTGTTGCCAATTTTGTAACTATGCATTTTGTGGTTTTCAATGTTGTCGTTCATGACGTTGTTCTTTGTGAAGATAATGTACTGTTGTTGTTGTTTTTTCCTTTTTGAGAAAACTAATTAAAGAAATCGGCCACGATTGTGACACTAAATTAAATGCTTTGCGGTGTTTACATTACAAGTAGTGTGCTGTATTTAAAGGGAAATTAGAGTGGGATGGTGTTTGCCTGACAATAACCTCAAATTTATTTTTAGAAGGCATGCTATTTCCAAAAATCGTGACTTGGGGACAGAATTTTCAATACATCCAATTCTCAAAACAATGGTAATGACTTTGTTTAGTTCTTCGGTTCTTTTGTTTTTTCTTCCTTTCTTTCTGTATGTTTTTTTTTCTTTAAAATGAATGTGACGCAGAAATGGCGATTGTTTATACTTTAGATCAAAGATTGATTGTTTGTGGCAGATATTAAAGTTGTTTCGGGAAAGTGATGACAATGGTAACAGCGGAGGTGATGATGATGATGATGATGATGATGATGATGATGATGATGATGATGATGGTGATGATGGGGATCATGATGACAATGGTGATAATGGGGATGATGATGATGATGGTGATGATGATGATGGTGATGATGGTGATGATGGGGATCATGATGACAATGGTGATGATGGTGATGATGACAATACTACAGGAGATCTGATCGTGATGATGATGATGATGATGATGATTATGATTATTATGATGATAACGATGATGATGACGAAGAAAAGGAGCAGGAAATATATGAATATTACGACGACGTGGTGATGATGAAGATGATGACGACGACGATGATCATCATGATCATGATGAACTTCATTATGATGATAATGATGGTGGTGGTGGCGGTGATGCCGTGATCATGATCATGATCATGATCATAATCATGAATGATGGTGATGATGAGGAGGAGGAGGAGGAGGAGGAAGACTGCAATAATAAGGTTCAAACTTTATTCATTTGCCAATTTGACAAATTGTTAATACTTTTAATGAAGAGCAATCGTGTCAATCGAAAAGCTCCCTCTTTGAATTGACTGATAACCCTATGTTTTCCTCATACGCGAAGGTCAGCATCCGTAGTTGTATCACATATTTCCTGGTTGTTGTTGTTGTTGTTGTTGTTGTTATTGTTGTTGTTATTGTTGTTGTTGTTGTTGTTGTTGTTGTTGTTGTTGTTGTTGTTGTTGTTGTTGTTGTTGTTGTTGTTGTTGTTGTTGTTGTTGGCAGCCACGTACATTTGCACCCAAGCGCATTTTATTTGTCTGTAGAGGCCGGAGATTAGTTCTGACCGATCGTGTTAAACAATGAAAATGTTTTCTGCCGATAAATCTCCCATTGACAGAGCGAAACCTTCAAAATACACGTATCTATGGCTGTGGTTATATCGCCATGGCATTTGTCATTTAATCCCTGGCCTCGGACAAATGGAAATATCCTTTTACCGGTGCACATTCTGATTAACCGAAAGTAGATGAGACACCTTACACTATTTAGCCCGTCACCGCCATGGGCCTCCCATCACATCAGCAGAGATCTCAGTTAATTGCCTCCAATCGAATATTCAGCCAATGTTCATCGAATGAATTGAAAGGCGAGTTCCCGAGTGTGTGTAGCGATTCGTGTTGATTCCTCCTAACCCCGATTTTCTATCAGTAAAAGTAATCAACCCATACATTTCGTTAATTGATACCCAAAAGGAATAAGTCCCTTAATAACGCAAAAATATCTAAAGCGATAATCGCTAATTGCTTGGTGCCCAAATTGCTTCGCGCCACGACGAGTAGAATTGATAGTCCGTACGTGCGAAGTTATTAGACGCGTAAAGCACCAATCACATCACGGGATTTGCACACAGACGGGTATCACAACCTATTTGTCGTTTGCCCAGGCAAAGGAATTTAACTGCATTCATTATGCATTATATTAGTGGCCCTTGCATAGGTACACGACGTATTGCGAAGCCGGCATTTATCAAAAGATAAGATTTGGCCCAGTTTTAGCTCAGCCGCAATCAATCGTGATTGTATTAGGTAAGATAATTTAGCTGAGTGGAATGTTGGGCCAGAAGATTCACTTCAAAGACGCGGAAATTGAGGTGTAAATTCACATTTTCTATAGTTTCACACTGGAATGTCTAAATTGATTGCATATAATAATTGATTCAGAAGTAATCGTGAAACTCTATTAAAGGGAAATGGCAAGGTTGGAATTAGTTTTCAATCAACGACACAATACCAGAATCAAGTGTACTTTT
>JZLH01S0473744.1:0-18432 GCA_001188425.1 Eucidaris tribuloides
TAAATAAATAAATGAATTTAAAAAAATAGATAATTAAAGTATTATTTTTTTTCTTGGAAATTTGTTTAATACATGTGCCTATATACCGTACTTCCCTCTGGGTCATTGACCCCTGTGTGGTAGCTGTTAACACACGCTTGATACTAATTAGATCGTCCCAGAACAAGGGCAACACAAACTGGTAAAGATGGCATATTTGGAGTTCATTTACTGTAGAGTCCCCATCATGCTGTGATGGCCACAGGCAACACCCAACCCTGTGTGTTAGATGGGACCAAAGTGATGGGACCAAAGTGATGGGACCAAAGTGACCAGTACTGCCCCAATGCCACAACTTGTAGCAGAATAATGTTTTATGATCTACCCTTGACCTGAAAGTGAAAAGGTCATTAACACTAGGTTGTTGCTGTTATTGTTGATGTCAGTTTTACTGAGGCATAACTTCTTTATGTATATGAAGGAGAGTGGGACTTGATGATTTTCTTTCAAGAGTTAGGCTTACAGCCCTTTTGGTACTACTTTCAGAATATCGCATGAAAAGTCAATTGAGCTTTGTTGCAATGATCCTGCGAGGTTAATACATTATGTTACAGTACAAACATTTAGCTGATCGTTACTGTCATCATGGTCATAACCACTTCAAAATGATATTGCAGTTGAATTATTCATGTATTCAGACAAATTATACTCTGAAACAACACTTCTGATTCAAACTCAAGACATGCAGCCTCCATACAAAGTTAATCACGCATGTTTAGGTTTGATATTGTAAGTCAATACAACTACAAGTGCAGCCTTCATTTTTTTTCTTTTACAGTCTAAAAACAGCTAAAAACATGCTAAGAGGGCAACTTGCCAGGGGTAATGTTCTAAAGGATACAACATTCACTTGATTTGATTTCACTCAACTGTTTGTCTAAGTGATTTTGTATGGCTCTAAGCTTATGTGATTACATACAGCACCTTTAATGGTATATTAGAAGAGTTATGCTCAAAGGAAACTTTTCTTTTTTCTGTTAGCCATAGACATAATAAGATGAACTCATACACAAAATGGCCATGTTTTAAATTTGACTCAGAGAGTACTAGTAAACCCAAATGAACCCTAATTCATTGCACAGGTAAACTTCTTTGCAAGTCAATAGTTGCGTTCACAAAGGCAGTTATTACCGCGCATATCTTTGTCGGATATAAGTCTGACGTAATAAAACTTTTCCATTGATCTACCAACGTGTCCACACGTGTCGGTATTAACACTTATACCCGTCAAAACTTATGCCCGGCATGTTATAACCAGTAATAGCAGACAGGAAATGACGTAGTCAAGGTGCTATCGGGTCGTAACCTCTGACCCAAATTGTGTGAAATGTGAATTGGTAAACAATGAAGTTGTCTTCGCAAAGAGTAATTGCCCTTTTCAGGTCGAAGTTATGTCCGACAACAGTCCACACGTATTTTGTTATTACCGGACTTATATCTGGTCTTCTTCGGATATAAATCGTCGGGTATAAGTCACGCTATATCCAGGGCTCGACACTAGCACTTGCCTCGCTTTGCCGGGGCAAGTAAAATGTCATGTCGGGCAAGTGTAAAAACAAAGAATGTTCAAATTTACTTGCCGGATTGGCAAGTAAAATTTGAATTTGAAATGAGCAAACATAAAAATCTTTCAAAAACGAAAAAATCATGTCTAAAATTTGTGTTTAGTACTACAATCTTAAGGCGCATTTAAAATTCAACTCCAGAATTAAAATAACAAATGTCCAATGCTCATGAAAGGTCTTATGGTTAAACATTAGTGAGAAATAGTTTTAAAGTTTTTGATTGTATTATTTATTGTCGGGCAATTAAATATTTCATTCGGCAGTATAAATCTAAAAATGATAATTTTACTTGCCCGAAAGGGCAAGTTTGAAAAAAAAGTTAGTGTGGAGCGCCCTGCCATAATATCCGATTAGAGTATGGCCAGATCAATCGTTCATTACTTTTCAAGTTTTGTATCCACGCTATTACGACATAAGTTATGCCGGTCACAAGCAACTTATGTCCGATCGTGGTGGACCAGGCTAATATGTCAGAAACATTTCTCCATACAAAAGTCCCAGATTTAAAACTAGAGCAGTTCGATGCGCGCAGTCTGATGCGGTATGCCTCCGCAGGTCTCCGATCCCATCAATTGATGTGTATAATATGAAAATGCTTCAAGTTACCATGGTAGCAGAACCAATTAGATGAATAAGCATAAGCCCATGTGCACCCTGCACCAAGTTACAGTAAAAATCCTGTATTAGACATTCTTCAAAATTATCGAGACAATGAGCTCAATCGACATGAGGCCTTGGTGACCTTTGACACTCTGACCTTTCAGCTCCAAAATCGAATCGAGTAGAATGTTGGTGCCTTATATTAGATACTTCTCCCAAGGTAAATCAAAAATTGGAACAAGTCATATCAAGTTAATCCACAGTAATGAGCCCATAATACAGTAACAATATTTAAGGCCCAGTGACTTTGACCTTTACTCCAAAATCTAATCAGTTTATTTGTGCCTCATAATACATATTCACCCACTGTTACATGAAAATCTAACCTGGCTGTTCTCAAGTATATCCTGGTAACGCAGCCCCAAATAAACAATGTTTTTAGGCCGTTTGACTTTGACTTTTGACCTTTCAGCTCCCAAATCTAATCAGTTTATTGGGCCTTATAATACTACTTCACCCAAGTTACATCACAATCCTTACCAGCCGCCTCAAGTTATCGCAACAGTCAACGACGCCCAATCAGGACCATATTTTAAATCCCCGGTGACCTTGACTTTTGACCTTTTGAACTCAAATTCTAATAGTCATTGGTGCCTCTAAGTACATACTTCACCCCAAGTTACATGACAATGAGCCAGCCGCTCTCAAGCTTTCGCCGGCCTAACAAGCGCCTCTAATACAGGACATATTTGTAGGCAGTAGACCTTTGACCTTTGACCTTTCAGCTCCAAAATCTAATCAGTTCATTGGTGCCTCATAATACATACTTCACCCACGTTACATGACAATCCAACCAGCCGCTCTCAAGTTATCGTGGTAACGAACCCAAATCAGACATATTTAAGGCCCGGTGACCTTTGACCTTTGACCTTTCCGCTCCAAAATCTAATCAGTTCATTGGTGCCTCATAATACATACTTCAACTAAGTTACATGACAATCCGACCAGCCGCTCTCAAGTTATCGTGGTAACGAGCCCAAATCAGACATATTTCAGGTCCGGTGACCTTTGACCTTTTGACCTTTGAACTCCAAAATCTAATCAGTTCATTGGTGCCTCATAATACATACTTCACCCAAGTTACATGACAATCCGACCAGCCGCTCTCAAGTTATCGCGGTAACGAGCCCAAATCAGACATATTTAAGGCCCGGTGACCTTTGACCTTTGACCTTTCAGCTACCAAAAATCTAATCAGTTCATTGGTGGCTCATAGTACATACTTGGTCCTAGTTACATCAAAATCCGATCGGGGGTTCTCAAGTTATCGCGGTAACGAGATCCGGTAACGGACGGACAACCCGAAAACATGATGCCTCCGGCAACTTCGTTGCGGAGGCATAAAAAAAAAACGGATGCCTCCGGCAACTTCGTTGCGGAGGCATAAAAATAGCATAACACTCTCAATACCCCCAGGCCCCACATGTTTGCCGTGTTGACTTGTTATGTTTAAGATCATCTAAACACAATAACATCTGAAGCTCAAGTATACACTCCAAATCAAGAATGGTGGCATCAATTGTCAAACAAAATTAAAAGTAACCATAATTTCTGTCTGACAAACGTTTGCCAACAAGTGGCGTGGAGTTAACTGGAAATAAATTAAACAAACACTTTTTCCCTACAGACAATTTGATGAGTTGGGGTCAAACACACACTGAAATTTGTTGCTAGATATTGCAAAAAAAAAAGCTTTTCAAGTACGTATTTTAATTTTCATCCAATCAAGCTTGGATCTACTGACATTGATATGAATATATTTGATGCTTGTTTGTTTTCCTGATGTGATGGGACCACTTACTTGGCGTCAGTTGTAATTTAGAAATTGACCTCATCTTCCAACGATTGGAACAACTCGCTTCAGCTTTTCCACCCCAGCAGTGGGGATCAGGGGAGATCAGCGTGACCACAAAGACATGATTATGTCAGTGATGTGTGACTCGAGTCCGGTCTTGGACTCGAGACCGCGACTCGAGTCCGTTTTTTGTTGGACTCGGTCTCAGACTCGGACTCGAAGGTTCATGACTCGGTCTCGGACTCGGACTCGGGCCTGTGACTCGATGATCGGCGTCGAGTCCGGCTCGAGACCGGGCATATTGGCGCTATCCAAACGGATATCTCTATTCGCTAACATTTCATCAAAATTTCACCCAATTTTTCAAATATAAAATCACTCAAATAAATTTCAGCCAAATGGGATCACACAGTAGCAGTCCACACTGGACGGTCTTCCGGTTTTCTAGTTTTGCAATGCAATTACACGTGATGTGTGTGTACATACACACCACTAATTCTGCCCAATCAATTAATAAAATTGTATCTTCTGAACAAATTAAAGAATGATGAAGCAAAATGTGAAATTTGTCACTGCCACTATATTATTTACATTTCGATGAACACCAACTTTAGCAGGCACATTGAAAGGATGATAGTACCTTTCAACTTTTTTAAATGTATCAAGTACTGTTGATCTCCGAATTATTATTTAATTTCTTTGAAGATATTTTGGTAAGATTAAATGGTAACTCAAGTTACAGACAGTTATGTGTGGCTGAATTACACTTTTATGTACGGATAAGGCTAGTTCACCCAATCTAGCAAAATGTTTTCTCATATTACATTTCCACACATTGAAAGTTTTGTGGGATTTTTGCTTATAGAACAAGAGGGTGTTGACAAAACAGTGAAAATGTTACTAATGATTGATGCGCATTATTAAGGACGCAGATACCCGCGCTTTCGTAATAAACTACATGCAATTTTAACACTAAAGTAACATACTATTGTCTTGTAATTATTTTGTGGGTTTGTTATCTTTTTTTTGGAAATCTAATGATTTGTTGATTCATTTGACTGATTCTTTAGTAAGTACATGTAGGTCCCTACAGCTATTTTGAATGAGATACTTGTTTCTAATTGATTAATATGTAATACATAGGCCGGACTCGGACTCGGACTCGGACTCGGACTCGGACTCGGACTCGGACATGCCGGACTCGGTCTTGGACTCGGACTCGAAGGTTCATGACTCGGACTCGGACTCGGACTCGGAAAGGCCGGACTCGGACTTGGACTCGGACTCGGACTTACTGGACTCGGACACATCACTGATTATGGTGTTTGGGTAAGTTGACACTAACACCTCACTTGCAATTATCTCTGGATCTGAAATGTTTGGGCTAAGAAATCATGTAGGGCAATAGATTTCTGAAAAGTGAAACAGGTTCGTTGTTTGTTACAATAGCAAAGAATGGCTAAGGAAAGCTACCTTTTAAGAGTTTGTTACACAGGTGTGTTGGGTAATTACTTTACGCAGGTGTACTGGGTTATTACTATCACATTGGCACTTTTTGGCAGCAGAAGTTAACAAAGTCTCAACAAACTTTCACAAAATATTTACACACGTTGATTGGAACTAACACACTCTCAGTGGTTCAATGAGCTGATAAGGGGTTTAAGAGCTTGAAATTTTTTTTTTATTATTTAGCATCACTGTAAGGGTCTTGCCAAGTTTAAAAGAGAACAGCAACTATCAAAGTTAACTCTTTTGTGAATCTTGGCAAAGACATGAATAACACAGAGAAATCTGTCATACAATGAGTTTTGTTCACGGATAGAGTCACAGTTTTGGCAATAGGACAAAAAGGTATATGTATGTGAAATGCTCATGTACAGTTTATACAAATTGGAAAGGAAACATATGATTTTCTACCATAATATGTTTTAAACAGTATCAGCTTTTGAATATATACAAAATACCAAAAATTTGAAATAAAATCATTATTATAACACTTTAAAAAGTTATTTTCATCCATCAGTATTGTGACCTTTGATTATTGACACGATTATTACTCTATCCTGGAAGCTCACAAGATAACAGTAGCGTCATTTCTATGACATCACTGTACTTTGGCACGTCAACTGTACTTTTTCCGCTGGAAAATGTGAGACACCGAGCTGTCAGTCAAGTTCGGCGGTGGAATTTAGGTCAGTCTCGGCACTCAAAATTCGCATTCACCTGCACTTTTCCATTTTTTCATGACATACTGCTGTTTATTCGCACTTCGCACACACAGATGGATTGAATATAGTCACATTCCTACACTACATTTCGCTTACGCGTGCAGCCTGAAAACAGTGTGAGCATTAGTGCGCAAATCACGGTTTTATCCATTCATCTGATATTGCCACCTTCATCAGCCATATCAAACTAATTTGTCTTTACCCCAGTTATATACACACTTGGCAAATATAAACAAGCCAGGCTTTGACTATTATGATAAGGTTTCCAGTTTCTGGTACATTCCACAGTTGCTTACACTGCAGACCAGCATCAGGTATTAATGTCTTGCAGAAGTGATTTAACAGTACAAGTTTGCACAGGTAAGGTTACTGGTTAGGTAATGTGAAGTTTTATCAGGCACATGTGAAGCCTGGGGAAAAGAGAAAAGCCTTTGCAGGCCTGTTTTACAATAAGTTGTCGTTGTATGGTCCATGGACTGGTTGTTGTAAGTGCACTGTTGGCAAAGAATACCACATAATGTGAACCAGAACAGGGGGAAAAAGTTATGTTTTTACTAAAACATTAGTGCATCAGATTTTTAATCATTTCTTTATTGAAACAAAAAGAAAAGAATACATAAAAGCCAGGTCCATTGTCCCAATTCCGGATTAGTGGCAGGCTATGATAAAATACAATACATACAATACAGTGAGAACATATTACAAAATACTATACAGAACATAGATACTTACAAACATGCAGAGACACAAACCAGTACATGTAGATATATAGACTTACAACATATAAACATATATAAAGGCACATAGCGACAGTTATACAATGACACAAGCATAATACAAATTAATAACATGTTATTAAGAATATGATACTAAAATTGAATGAATGTTGTGTCATTGCAACACTATGAGAAATTAACCCTTTGGGCTCGACGCTACGCGACGGTAGTAACCCATGAGAGACGACTCGATTTTCACTTGGTTGACCGTGTAGGGAAATCTTACGGCACTGCTGAGTTTGAGCCTTTATATCTCTTTACCGAGACAGTTTCACGAAAACATGTCAATGTAGCTAAGAAAGTGCAATCTTTCTTCTTTCCATTAGTGTGATTTTCATTGTACAAAACGGCCGAGAAATTCTCAAATTTTCAAAACAAAAATGTACGTTGTTTTTTCACACTGAAGGTAGAGTACATTCTCTATGCAAAATGCGTAAAATATGCGCGCGCGCGCACGGACGTTGTTTTCACGTTCAACAACTGGCATTGCTGTTCAACCCAGTAGTGGTGTAGTTTCAACCAATAACCCCGATTTCATCTTACACAAATAATTTTCTAAACTGGATAAAATATACTAGTACATGTATCTTATTTCCGCACAGTGTACCTGTATGTGGTTTTGTTTGCCGTCTTCGTGAATGTCAAAAAAAAAATTGTGCCTTCATTTGTCAAGTGAAAAATCTCTTGTGTTACTCCTACATGTACCTTCGCTATAAATATATAGTGTGCTGTATAAAAATTTCCCATGGTGAGTTCATTACGCAAAAAAATAAAATAAATACTACAACAAAACGTATACTTGAAATCAGAAACGTCCTTCGGCATGACAAAAAAATACTGCAAAGCGTATGTGCATGTCTGCATGAGCGGTGAGGTTCCACTTCTGGATCATCCCGTAACGGGTAACGGGTTTGGGAATGTAAACTGCATGAACTTCCGATAAACTTGGACAATAATTATTGCTGGTTAACAGGGAAATTTCATTACCCCAAAACGAAATTTATATTCGGCCTCGGAGCTATCCACGTAAAAATAAAAGTTGTTCATTTTGTATCAGGATATTCATTCTTGTAAACATTTGCATAGCTGCCAACCTGTCTCAACACAAATTAGTTATATCGCTGATGGAAATCTGATATACTAACACATTTTGCATAGAAAAACGTAGTATTTTTTTGTTAGAAAAAAATGTGATCTTCAGTTCATAACTAGCCAAAACGTAATAAATAAAGATTGAAATTAGTAATCATTACTAAAAAAAAAACTTAGTAACAGTTGGCAGCTATGCATTCGGACGTGTTTGGAGTTTGCGGCCCTCTGATTAGCGCAATATATGAATCGGTGAAATATGTACTGGTGAAATTTATACAATAAATTACGAGGAGGCCGCGCCGATTGAATCAGTTCAAATTGTGGAAACATAAAATAGTAAGAGCACTAGCTCTGACAAAATATGAATCACTTCTGCGTAACTAACATGGAGTACATATCGGTGTGATATCCTACACTCTAAAAACAAATCTAGCCGTCATTCAAAATTCTCGCAAAACTTAATAGAATCCAGTAAAATAGGCCCTACTATTTTGAACTACAGGCGTAGTTTCAATTGTTTGGGATTACGGATTTCCATTGCATATATTGAAAAGATTCCTATCGATTTACAAAATAATCCAGAAAAACTAGCTATAGTTGGGGCCTTCTCTATTCAGTTTTGTGTACGTTACTTTACTAAGGGTCATTCACACATTTTAGCGTTTGTTCCCTCGCTAAGGTCCTGTACAACAAATGGCATTCATTCAGTGTGAAGAAACCGGGACGCAGATTTACGTGTCAAAGAGATACCAGCCACTTTCAAGTTTGCCGCCGCAACTTCGGACGCTTGTATAAAGGGGAGAATAAAAGCAAGCATTGTGAATGGCCTTATTACTCTACCCACGCGTAATTTCTTTATATTGCCGATTAAAGCGAAACCGAAATCTAAAGAAATTTGCCAAGTGAACTACTATCCTATATGATGCACGCTTCTTGCCTGTAACTGGTTATATGTAGACTAAGGTGCTGAAAATCAACGCAACTCAAAATCATAATTCAAACCGACAAATTTATGGGTGTAATAAACTGATTACATTTCTAACTAAACTATATGGATAAATAATTGTTAGACCTATATTCATCATATTTTATATTAAATTTATTATTCCTTATCATTATCCACTTATAACGTCAAGTTGAAATCTTTCGCGAAAAAAAGCCAAGCATGTATAGCGTAAAGCGAAGTCAGTGTTATGATCACGTGACAAACGCGTGCGTACGCGTCCGTTCATCGCCGCTCTGCCTGGTTTGTCTGCGAACTGAAAAAATAATTTTAAATTTCCGTTTTCTCAAAAAAAGTCCACACAACATATTTATTTTCTTTATCTATACTGGGGCGGAAAGTGTACTTTATGAGACAAATGCATTGGTAGGCAACATAACCTTAATGTTTATCGTAAGTTTCACTGAAAAGTTTGTCATGTTTTCTGGGCTTCTGTGGAAGCCCGTCGTCTCTGAGTGTGCAATGTACTGGGCTTCTGTACAAGCCCGTCGTCCCCAAGGGGTTACAATGCTTGTATGGCATCATCGAAGGGTCATGAGTTTTCCGTATCCAATGTATGCCTTCATAAATTTGATTTATAACCCATTGGAGACTAAGAATGAGATATCTTGGGCTGGAGTCTATGGAAAATGTGTGTTATGTTGAAAACAACAGGTTAGCTAAGCAACATGTTTTACCCCTCTGTTCACAAAATTAACACGCAAAACAACTTTACAAAGATTTCATCCCAAGTTTCAATGCACTACACTGCCAACGAATGAAATACAAGCACGACTGATACAGCTACAGATCACACAGGGAGAGAAAATTAGTCTTGGCATGACGTTTCCTCTTCGGTTCAACACAAATTACTTTGAAGTGTCTACCAAGGGACAGACATCTGCCAGAACTGCACAAAATGACTACAAGTACAAAATACGATCCCATAGAAGCACTGCGTTAAATTCCAAAAGCAAATCCAACAAGTGTGTGTGTCACTCTCAGAATTCATACAAGCAGTACTAACAACTGTCTAGCAACAGTTCACAAGGTTTATGTTAAGTATATTATACACACACACACACACACACACACACACACACACACACACACACACACACACACACACACACACATAAACACACACATATATGTATATTACACAGTACATCAGAATTAAATTGAATGTTGTACGCAAAGAATTTAATTTCAATTGAAATCCAACCATCTAGCTGGATTCCAAAACAATATAACTAATACAAAAAAATTCTGATGATGATCTTATTCTTTTTTCCAGGATTTTAGAGTGGTTTGTTGTTTTATCCTGCACTCCTCCAGTTTCAGTTGGCCGTGAATTACATAATTTCTCAAATGATTTACTTCTTCTTATACTAACAAAAGTGCCTTGATTTTGCTTTGGAGTTTGGATACAAGATTTCTTTTATTTTTGTAGGTTAATTGGATTTTGTGCTGGAGACAATTGCAAATATATCTCACACTGAAGACTTATGGTTAGGATTAAGATTTTGGTTTTCAGTTCAGAAAAGGGGTAGGGGTAGGGTAACAAAGGAGGTGTTAGGGTAACGTCCGCGACGTTTACTTTACCTACTGATTATATATCGTAATATTATTTCTGTTTATTAATGTCTGTTATCATTATGTTTGTGTACACTTACAGTTATCCGGAGATCTGCCTTGTCAGGCTTTTACAAGCCTTATTAATCTCCTACATCCACTGCTAAGTCTATGTTATCTCCTGTGTATTGTAATTATGTTTTCTGTTATATGTGTTCATTTGCACATGTTCTACTTATTATTTGTATGTTTCATTTTTTAAGTGACGTGAATAAATTGAAATTGAAATTGAAAATTGAAATTGAAAGTATGTACTCACAATTCCACCATGTGGTAGGGGAAGGTGACAGGTAGCTGGGTGAGACCCCTGGCCCGGCAGTCCACCACCCTTGATGTACACTCACAGCGGTGAGGACACATTGGCTCTATCTCACACATGGCTTCATGGTTCTCATTCCCTGCAGGAGAAAGGAAAGGTAGATAGATAATAAAACATTAATGATATCTATGTTTTAATATGAATTTGATAACAATATCTCCCTCAAGTTGGCACAAAAGAAATACTGCACTCACAGTTGAACCACAATGAGAGGATGAAAAATTGGTGAAGAAATGTGGAGTTGTACAAGTGGGACATTGTAGAAGTAGATAGTACAGGAGGATCTTACAAGACCTGGGATCAACTCAAAATCAGGGCTGATCTGTATGATTGGGAATAAGCTAAGAATCTTTTGCAAGAGCTTATCCCTTTGAAGACTGCCATTAAAACCCCATCTGATCCATGCATGAATGAAAAGCAGGAATTAGAGCATTGATGTCAATGATGGAGGTGGTGGTGGTGGTGGTGGTGATGATGATGATGATGATGATGATGATGACGATGACGATTAAGAATAATAATGATGATGCGCCCTTTTAGCTTTTACAAGTAGTAGATCTACTCTCCTTTTCTTTCATACAATCAGCCCAACAGTCTGAAACCTTACAGGTCCACATAAAGGTGTCCAATGGCCCCCCAAATCAATCTTATGGTGTAATATTACAACATTTAAATCATGACCCTTTGGCCTCTGGCCAATGAATCTAGGGTCCATGTTCAATCAGACTAATGAAGTCTCCCTCCCCCACCCCAACCTTTGCAATATATGGGTCTTCTGGTCCTGGATCTGAATGGCAAGACACAGACAGATTTCATGCAGCTACGGTTTGGTGGAACATAAAAAATTGGTGCCAAACTGTCAATCATATTAATAATTATTGATCACAGCATAATATGTATCACACCAATTCCAGGCACTGACATGCCTGGATGTTGCATCTCACACTCTTTCTAGTGTTCTATCTCGCTCATCAAATAGGATTGTTGCACATACATGGCAGCGCGAAGTGCAAGTCATCAACAACCTGCCCATGTTATTACATTAGAAAAACCACAATTCCCCCTGATACTGGATGACGACCCCATATAAAATATCACAGCCAGTGTTGGGCGGGTGTCAGTTACAATAATACAGTATCACCGCCGGGCTGTATACACACAGGAAAAGACTGCTCTGCGCTCCTTTTGTTCTGTAAAGCCCGATAACTTACAGCGGGGCCAACTTTAAAATCTGATTTGGTTCAGATACAAGATATCAAATGTGCCGAAGATAAGTACGATTTTGACTTCTCACGCATCGTCCCTTCTTGAGCACAAGTTTGCAAGATAAACTAAGCAAACTTTTTTTCCAATAAAAGAAACCCACAAACACAGGTAATCCTTTCCCCACTTTCTTATAAGAACAGGTTTTGACTGCAAACCAATGCTACGATACAGTATCGCTTTCTGGTTGTAAATGTGATTTTGCAACCCGAGCGATTAACATCTGGTATTGCCACAGGGATTTTGCTGTCACAAGCCAGCAAGGAAAGTCTGGATCAGGCATTGTGGGTAATGCAGGGCGACACAGAACCTGAACTTTTCTGGTGTAGATTTATCATGTAGGTTCGTGGGCCAGTAGCATGGGGGGGGAGGAGGGGTATGTCCAAGCACACCCCTTACCCCCCCCCTCCTTTGCTGGGGGACTGCCCAACACCCAACTAGGGACCTACAGCAGGTCCCTAAACCCCAAATAAAGTAGTCGGATCCCACACTTGCAGGGTTGCTTGTTGTGACACTATTCCCGGCTACGAGTCCTACGACACAGCTCACTACACTGTGTGTCTGAGAAGACCTATACTATAGTCAAATGTCTACGATCTTTAAATGAAAATAACTGTGTAACAAACATGTCCATCAAAGCTGCACGCCTGGTTCTCATTATCTTAATATTCATTGGACGTGTCTGTAGTAAAACGATTATGTTTTCTAAGCTGTAGTATAGCAGCTTATGTTCAAGCCGTCAATAGCAAGTTGCTTCAAAGATAGCAGGTTATCTCATGACAATTTGTAAATAAAATTCCTACCAAACAAAAAATCTTGCCAAGATAGTAAGAAAGACCTTCCACATTTATGTTTCATTATTCCATCATACATGGTGCGTACTGGTGTAGGCCTATAGGCCTACACTGCATGTCAATTAAAAAGCTATGTAATTTTTCTATCTTTCATCACTAACGTAACAAGAACTAGTTACACCCAGGTATCTCTATTCTTTTCTATACTAACAATGAAGTTGGTTATTTTTTTATTTTCTCATAGTCAGATTATTTCGGATTACTTTACAATTATCTTAATTGATCAACAATACTAGTAGACATACAAAATATTCCTGGAATAGCAATGTCCAAAATAAAACTTTTCTTTAAATTTGTAAAAGGCAACAAAATCCTTTATACTCCTCTACATTTAAAAGTATCATGTGTGTTATAATGCAATGCAAGTATCTACATGCAGGTATAGTATCTGTATAAGCAAAAGATTGTGTGCAAAATTTCATTAAGCATGTGCCAAATAATTTCTGATTGCAAAGAATTTTGTTAGACACTCATGTAACGTTTCACAGCATTGTATGCATCAGGTAAAATTTTAACATTATTTCATGGATAGCTAGCATTACAGTAGTGTTGACAGGATGCACCAAAAAGTTCCCAACATGCACAATTTAATACATCAAACTAATGAATGCTCATTTCAGTCCTAGGGATATATCATGGACTAAAATATGAAACATAAGCTTATCTAGGAAAGTGATAGCTTCAAAAGAAAGTATATGTCATGATGTTGTCGGTGATAATCAATCGTGGGGTTAAGACACCAAGATCATAATCCTGATCCACGACAAAGAATTCCACGCTATGTATAACACTGCTTCGAGCATGAAAGTAGCTGATACTTGAATGGTAGGGGGGTGGGGGCTCCCAAAATAGCCAGAGGAAATTCCTTATCACAAATATGTGTCACTGAACATGACAAACAATACAAGACAAGCTTGTTACTTAACTATGACACCATCTAACACATGATACACAGGCAAGACACCTTATCAGCAGAAAACAAGGCTCAGTGGCTGCCAATTATTAGTATCAATTTTCGGTTCTTTTGGGGCAAAAATATGAAAATGATATTTCCTTACCATCAACATAATTCTGAGGCATGCATAATCAAGACGGTAAATCAGATTTCCGCGGCGCTCTTTTGTTGTTGGGGTTACGGAGGGTATGGCTCAGAGCGATGGTTTGAAGATTTATTTTTTTTTATTTTGCCTGGTAGAGATTTTTTTCCTACGTTTTGCCTGGTAATGGCTCGTAGGGAAAGCAGGTGTGTTCCATATGGATGGTGGCTGGGGAGGAGAAAACAACTTAACCTGGTCTGACCTGCCACAGTGCCTGGTAAAACTAAACACAAGAATGCCCCCCAAAAATTGAGTACGAGGGTGGAGGGGGTTGGGACAGCCCCATCATACTGTTCATGCATTTAAAAAATAAAAAAGAAGTATTTTTGAAGTCTCTGCATAGCATTGTCACAATATCCCTGACTTTTATTCTGTGCATGATAGATGGGTTCATGATATATGGCAGGACGACTGGAGCCATTGTAAAAATGAGACTAATTATGGGACGAAATGTATCTTTGCCAGCTGACGTTTTGTATCATTAGTTCAAGGAGATACACATACTCACAGAGAAGAAAGCGTTTCCGGTATTTTCAGCAAGTCTATGCAAAATTGCAGGTGGTTTCAAAGAAATCAAAGTTTGTTTTGGAGTTGGCAATACCTGTAGTAATTTGAAAGTCTAACCACTTTTGCATGGTTTTCATCAGAAATCTGTTTATTTAAATTTGATGTGAATGTTATTATTATGAGTTTTTTTACGAGTATAAATTGAGAGTCAGTTACACCAAGTGTCTGTGAAAGTTCCTTGGCCTCCACAATTCCATATATAAGTCATTCTCTCAAATCTAAATATTTGAAAACAATTTATCTTATGATATACCAGTACTCAATCCACCAAAATGTCAATTGAGCAAGTTTGTTACATTTTATTTGTACTCTGATCTCATTTCTTTTCTATCTAGCTCTACAGTCTGCAGCGCAGACCAGACTCATGATGAGTTTTCATTATTTAGTCTGGAATAAGTCATATTTATTGACAAAGAGCCAAGAGAATTCAATTAATTGGTACAGAAAATGAAAGATACATCTTGTACATGTAGCTGAGCCTGAGAGTACCCTTAAGTCCTTTCCCCTTAGTGACAACTGCTACTGAAGACATGAAATCCAATCTGAATCAAAACAAATAAAATGTCAGAATAAAATGTATTTAAGAGACACATCACTGGGTGTTTGTTTATACTGACATCAATCTCACTATATATATTTTTTTCATTGACTCTAACGTTTTTCACTGTTATGCTTTATACAAGTCTTTCTTTCTACCCTTGTGAGTCACAAATCACGGTCACGAAAACGAAAAAAGTTCGCCGAATGTGATGTTAATCACAGATGACAGAAGTCATGAGCTGTGGGGAGAAATGGGCCCAGGTCTGATTGAAATCACATTGTAAGCGAGAGTATGGCTTGCACTATTAATGCTCTGGGCACCGAAATGTATTGGTAGTTTAGACTACAATGGACCATGTAAAGAGACCTGATTTCCTGCATAATTACTTATTTTGCCAACAGGTTTGTCTTTGCATGTTCAATGTTACCGACCAATAAGCCAAAAGGCAGAACAAAATCAATGACATAAAACATTGGGGACTGAAATCAGATATTTCACATACATTCCAAGAATGTCAAGTACAAAACTGACTCATGCAATAATTGGGTAGTTTTCAATTGAAATAGACAGTTACGGTTCAAATTTCTTGATAATGGATTAAACCATCACAGTATCTCATAACACAATTACATTTTTGAATTGGAGCTAATAATATTGAATCTTATCCATGCCCAGTTTTTATGGGTCTCGTTTCAAGATTAAAATGCAGGAAAATATCTTGTAGTTCACAACAAATTCCTTATTACATCGACAAAGTCATGCCATTTGTTCAATAATTTTGCAGTTATTCTTTATGTGTTTATTTAATGATGGTAGCAGTTAGGCCTATCATGTCAAAACTTGACAGTGTAAACAAATACAGTTTGCTTTGAATTTTATCTCCTTCTTAGGTAAGAATGGAATGTACTTTTTACTGACCAACATCCAAGAATAAGTTAGATAAGAATACACAACTCACAAATTTGTCAAAGTCAATCAAATGTAGCTAGATAGATAAAAAATAAAAACATGATTTCTGGCAAAATCTTCTAGAGTAAATTTAATTTATTCCATCAACATCTCCCATTCAGTTCCGAAGGAGACCATGCAGGAGTTTACTCTACATGAAGATGTTAAATGCGTAGCAACCCTTGGATACCAGCTGTTCAGAGCCAGTGATGGTTTCCATAAATATTCACCTACTTTGGATACTGCAATAAATTTTCTGTTTTGGCCCTTTTGGAGTCTCATATGGAGACATGGTTGAAGGCAGTTTCCTTGAGTTCTTGATTTACCGAAACACCCTGTCTCTCTGAGGAATAATTTCACAGTTTCATAATTCATGGGGGAAACCAAAGTGATAAAATTTGTTCCTGCATTTTGTCTGAGACATCAGTCACATGTATTGCTGGTGTAGAAATATTGTGTTGCCAATATGGTAATTAAAACTTACATATGGTTCTGCTAAAATATATATTTCATCTGTTGTACTTTCGACAACAGAAACTAAAAGTATATTTTTTAACAAACTGAATTTCTGCAGTGTAATGACAAATAATGTGAGGAATATTTACAGAAGATAGGTGATAGTTACTTAGTGTGGCAATTAAAGCCAAGGTAAAGTTTTGGTAAACCATAAAAAAAATAAAATTCTTTGCAATTGTGTTTTTTAGATACACCTTTATGATTTATCAGTACCCTGAAAACTGCTCACTCTGTAACTCTTCCAATTTTGAAAAATTACTCAAAATCTAAAATGTCAGAGGGGAGCCTGGACATTGCCCATAAGTGATGTAGGCCTACATACTGCTAGATGTTCTTCTTTAATTTAAAAATCATAATTTGTCACTATAAACAATTTTCAGTAGGTTTAATGTTGTTTCTGATGTCTGGGGTGACAATAGAATACTTTGTACAACATTGACCAACAATTTGTTTGATCCACCAGAATTACACTTGTGCTTTAGCTGTTATTGTTAAAAGTTAGGATACCGGGATGAATATTCACAGCTATTGAATTAGGCCCTATATTATGAAAATGCCTGAAGGCAAAAAAGAACAAAACAAAATTGAAACAAATACCCAATATGATACATCATACTACCACTTTTGTCTCAATGTGTATGTAGTTCACTTCACTCAATCCAATACAATATGATTACCTCTGGATCTATTTCACCCATGATTTAGGATCTAAAGGGTTAAAGAGTATTAGTAATGATGGATCACTATGTGTTGTTGCTGAAAGACATTCTGACACTTCCGAGCTCCGCCTTTCCCAAAGATTCGCCAAAGCTCAAGGTCTAAAGGACCATATACATCTTTTCTAATCACAGCAGACAGCGGTAAGATTTTGAGCCAGGAGTTCTCCATGAAAAGGCCACCAGCCCATACCCCTCGGACAGCTGCAGGACCTGATGTTCCGATGGATCTAACTCCCTCCCTGCTTTGTCACCTGAGGTAAACGTTGGGAGGTAAAAGTTACCGAGATGGCACGTCGCTGATTGACGGAGCCATACACATAATTTTCCACACGTTGTTACATTTAGTCACGCATCCCTGCTTCATGCAAACAATGCTGATTTTTCATTTTTCATTGAAATATGATGAATCACAATCGTGTTGGATTCGACAAGTGAATCTCTTGGATTACTGTTCAAAACATTTCAAAGGGGATTAGGGTTTAATTTTGTTTGAAATCATATCAATAGCATGAAAACAGGAAACCACTATAAGGTGGCATGCGTGAGAAGCTTCAACTGTTCAATAATTAAAAATATAAACAGAACAAAGGAATATACCAACAAAATATTGTCAAATGCAAAGCAGAAGTAATTAATTTTCATTGACTTCCGAGAAATGTTTTGAGCTAAAATAGGATGACAACCCTCCCCCCTCCTAAAAAAATGAGTCAATTTGTGCTCATCATGGGATAAGTTCAGGAATTTAAAAAAAATAAAAACATTTTCAATCATTGTGTGTGAAGGGTACTTTGTACATGTGTGTGAGTTGTGTGTTGTGTTGTGTTGTGTTGTGCTGT
>JZLH01S0473744.1:41205-51252 GCA_001188425.1 Eucidaris tribuloides
TCGAGGGCGCTGCACATTGTGGTACCCGGGGTACAACGTTACCCTGGGGTAGCGCGCTGGCAACATCACTTCGTCAAAGTATGTGTTTACGTAAGTTTCCGAATGATCATTGAATGTCTGTCTGTTTCATCCATTTAACTTTCTACCTTGTGAAGTGTGTTTTTATCTTTTAGTCTAGATGCATGTAGTATGTGACTGTATCTTGCATATCATAGTCTGACTGCCAGACCAATTATTCTGGAATCAACAGCCAAACCTGTGCGGATGGCCCCTGCTTCGCAGGCGAGGTCTTGAAATTCAGACTAGCAATATCATGAGATAGGTAGGTACCTTGCAGTGCTGCCAATTAAATTTCAGCAAGTTCAAATCCAAACCTTTCTCTCCAGGCCATGTCCTGATCAGGATTATCTGCATATTTCAAATATTTCTGAAATTAGAACTGTTGGGTTCTGGAGGAGAGAGCACTGCACTGCCACTGCAGAAACATGCAGTGGTGGATCAGGATTTTTTCAATAAGTGGGGAGAGGGACCAAAGTCAAGAGTACATACACTGACAGACAAGGGGTGGGGTGACATTTTTGTTTCATTATGCATTTCTCAGATAAGATACATGTACATGTATGGTCTCATTTTTTTTAAAGGGAGAGGCGCCAGCAGTTAACAGGCATAGTAAGTAAGAATAAAAATACATTGTGAGTATTGTGAGAATTATGGTACATGGTGACAAAAACAGCCTAAATAAGGGGTACTGTGTGATACTCACCCTCATCAAGGCCTATAAATTAGTTAATTTGTGTTTATTTTATTTGTCTTTGTAAGTTTTACCCAGACAAAACTTGCAGAAACAGCTATAGGGGAGAGAGCTTATCAATTCAAACAGTGCATACATTACCACGGTGCGGCTAACACACGTCGCGTGTGCATGCATTGGTCACGCATGGTCAGCTCCCTGCAGACGTGCACGTGCAATCTGATTGGTTGGCAAGAACTCAAATATTTTTTACTTATGCCTTTAGTTGCTGGCGCCTTCTCCCTTTAAATCCGGGCAATAATTAGAGATAACCAATCAGCCCCCATCCCCCAGCTCCCAACCATTCTCCACCACTCTATACTAGCAAATTTATCACACAGGTGCAGAATAATATGTATCATATATGTACATGTATGTGACAAATTGTGCAGCTGCCCTAGTACAGTGTATGTCACATTTACTGTAGCCACGATGCATGCAGCCATGTGCAACTTTTCCAGATTGAGGAAAAGGAGCAGAAACTTACTTCATTACTGAAACTGATATAAAACAAGAGCTGGAACACAATCCTTTGTTTTTGATTATGTGTTAGTTTGAATTATTTGTTGATTGACTGCATTTCTTTTTGCACTGTTTCTTCATCATCTGCATAATGATACGTACTTTACACAATAAGACTGTCATTGATGTAATTGTATGATTCTATAATATCAAATGACAGTCCTGTCATGGAACTTCAGTTTTACATACAGGAAATGTAAAATGATAAACTGACAAAGCAAACTTATATTTTTTTTTTGTAAGTTTTGCTCCTCTCCCTAACTTTTTGAATGGATAAGTAATTATGAAAATTTTGAGTAATTAATCATATTCAATATGACATCCCTTTAACCACTGGAGGAGATTTGATTTTGATATAGGCCACCTTCTCCATAGACTCCAATCCTGAGATAATTGTAATTAGTCTCCAAGGGATTAAGATTAATTACACCATGGAGATATGGAAGATAGAGCACAGGTACAGGTGCAATCTGCACATGAAGATGTATTTTACCAGGCCCCATTAATTGGTTTCATTATATTCTATAATAATAATACTCCATCACAAGATCTCATGAATATTCATAGCACTGATTGATAATTCATGATGTGGATTGTTTGCTCTACAAACAAGATACACCTGAACTCCAAGACAAATAGATGAAAACAAGAAACGATTCAAGAGCCGCTTCTTTGAAATATGCATTGGTGAGATATAAAATAGATGATATCCTTATCATTAATTCATGAGACAGAAGTCACCAGGATTGGGTACTCTCTTTTCTAGACCACACAAGTAATTCCTTGAACTCTTTCATGTACAGTTGCGTGGAGGCATTGGTCTTTAAAGGGATATATCTAAACACCCAAGATTTCCAGGTTGCTTTAGAAATTCTGTTTCCTTACAATTTAAAACAAATATGCTTCTACTACTTAAGTTTCCCCTTTTTTCTAAAAATTGAAATTCTATTTTTTCCCATTTTTCTGTCAACTTTCCATAATTGTGAAATTTAAGCCACTGACTAACATTTACCAAAGTTAAAAAAATGTGAGCTACATAAGCCTCCATGCTCCAAGTGTCTTTGTTAAGGTCTACAAATAAAGCCCTGAAAAAATTGTATTGCAATGATTATTTAGTGCCTTAAAGAAGTGAAAATGTAAGTTGACTGGATTCACCTGCCATGTAATCCCATAGACTTATCGTGTGTGGATCTAGGATTTTTTACTAGCTGAGTAATAATTGTTTATTCATTCATATCTTGCCAGTGGCAGCATAAAATTTCCAAAACTTTTGTATTCTAGGGTGTTTATTACAAGTCCATTCAACATTACTATGTAGCTCAGATAGCAAAGTTTGACATTTTTTTAATTTGAAGCTCCACAATGTTAGCCTATTACTTTAATTTACTGTAGTCTTTTCATAATCATAAATTCTGTTTCTTCTGTGGATCATTTTCTTTTCCTTTTCTGGTTTTCCTCATGTGTGTGTGTGTGTGTTCATGTGTGTGTTTACATGTTCAAAACAAATGCGTGCATGTGTGAGTGGGCATTTACAGCACATGTGTGCAGTAACACACATTCACAAGTATGTGTATATGTGTTATTGTGACATACATGTATCTCTGAGCACATATTTCAGTCTTTTTTTTTTATTCTCATGAATATCAATAAAAAAATATGATTTCACAAGTGAATCCAATATGGTGTATGTGTAGGCCTAGTACCATCACTGTACTTTGTCATTTGATATATGTTGCAAATTTAACAGAAATTAGTATCAGATAAATAGGTCACATTTCACAAACCCCAATTTTATTGTGTTGAATATGTGGGTCTGTAATAAGTCATACCAGCGGGGCACATCATAACAATGTAGCAGCATGTATCCATGAGTCCAGTGAAAGCCCACACACTGGGCTAGGATAAGCAGTACAGATGAAGACAGCTTGGCATCATAAACCTCAATATCCTACCCTGTCCTCCAGGGAACCTTAGCAAAATAGCCTGGCCCAAGGTGAGGACAGAGGGAGGCAGCTTTGTTGTGATAATGTATAGCAGGAATGGTAACGTGTCTTGCTGGCGGAGTAACGAGTAACGCAATTGTCAGTTGCTAACATACTGCAGTAAAGCATGATCATTGTGTGACTGAAGGAATGCAAGGTGGACACGTACATGTAAGTCTGTATTCATGGTTGTGGTGCAGGGTTGCCAGTTTGGCCTTTTTCCGGCCAAAAACACCAAATTTGGCCGTTTTTTAGATCGTTTGGCCAGGAAGAATTCAAAGTGCCAGCCAAACTGCTTTTTGGCCTTTTTTTTTGGGGGGGGGGGGCCTTTTTCACTGACACATGAAAAAATCATTATAAAACCCAATTTTCTGAGATTTTCAGTCAAATATGTGCCACAAGTATCGAAAAGTAGCAGTACATGTATACGCATGTATTTCACAAGAAAATTCTGGCTGCGCGTAAACCGTGGCACTCAAATTTTCGGCTGCAGCAGAGGTTTCAAAGGTGTTATAAACATCATTTTTAACCAAATCTAGGCTATGCTGCCCGTAAAATGCATCAAATCCAAATTTGGCCTTTTTGCACTGAATTTGGCCGGTAATTTGGCTTTTGAAAATCGGAAAACCTGGCAACCCTGTTGTGGTGCTCATTTTGATAGAATCAAGGAGGTGATTTGTACCTCCTTGATAGAATGGAGATATCCTCAGATTCAAAGATTGAACCGTTCAGCTGTTGATCCATATGAGGTTCATACTCCCTAGGGCCTATTGCCACGAAACTTTATGTTTGAATGCAACTTCAAAAAATCAAATGCAAGTTCTAAATGTACATAACTCTGATTTTATTTGCTGAAAATCATTGAATCAGGCTCATTTTCATATTCTGAGTGGCAATGAGTATGAGGTTTCCAGCAAGAGGCCCATTATGTTTACCATGTTGCTTTCAAATCTTGGAATTCCAATTTCAGAAAAATGAAAACACGATTAGAAGCATGGAAAATAGAAAGTAGCATCTCACTAAGTTTATAGCTGGGCAGTAGGCCTACTCATAGTAGGTGCAATGAAAGAAGTCAATGGTAATCTGTGGGAATTGTGGCAGTAGTTTACTGATATAAATATCGTACTGATATTCAAAAATTAAGTATGCATGATTTTCTTTTGTTTTGTTTTTAAGTGAAAATAGCATTGTTGAATTGTAGTTCAATAAACAATCAATTCTAGAGGTCGGGGTTTCCTTTATCCTTAAACTCTGGGGATCATCGGTATACAACATGTTTCCATCAATACCCACAGCATGTATGTCTACCAAATCCAAGATATTACATGAAAGGAATATTGTTAAATTGAGCATGCACATTATGAATAAATCATCCCCTGATCCCAACTTCTTTTCAAAAATCTGGTTGACTATATTTATCCAATTGTAACAATCTGCGACCTCGTCTTTGTCGGGCTGAAAAGCACTGAAATGGTTGAGGTATTTTGGATTTACTTGTTACTCCATCACAAAACACTATTGTGAGACCGTCATAAAACCAAGTGCAAGGCAAAATATCAGCCGCTTTTCTACTCGTCTAACAGCCATAACACTGTGTTCAGAGTACTAAGTAGCTGATACAATTTGACATTATGGTGGTGGTATTCTATTTACGACATTCTATTATGTTGTGCACATTGTGAATTATCCATACAATTGGAGTATGACTCGCGAACAGGTCCCGCAAACTTGAGCATGTATGCCTAGGCCTATGATGGAACTATGACGGTTTGTACAGAGTTCTGGCTCAATTTACATGCATATGCAAAATATGATATTCACTGTCACTGATGAAATTTTGATAAAAATTGATATGATATATGAAAGTGAAAAGTTTGTAACTGGAAGCAACTACAGTTACAAGACGAAACATCTCAGGAGAAGATTAGCGGCACGCAGGTATTTTTGTGCCCCGGAGGTTTGGGGCTCCGTGACGCCTCGGAGTCCCAGACATGCTACATGCAGCACAATAGGCCCAGCAATAATGGAGGTGATACGCATCACGGGGGAACGGGGCAGAGGATTGGCAAGATTATTAGGTCAATTTTATTTGACGAATCCATTCACACAGCCCACATTGCAATAACACCTGGGGGCCCTCTTGCCATCGTTTCCAATTGACCATGCTCTGACATCAATTACTACTCCTTGCAGTCAGGTGGAGCAAAAAGAAACTTGCAAGGATTTGCAAAGAATTTAGCAAGATTCTCTGGAGTATTCCGGCTAAGAATGGTGGTAGAACTTCCCCCACTTTTTGTGGTCGACAGCGGGGGCAACATCATAGGCGCTCAAAACCGACTGACATTTTTTTTTTGTATGTGGCGTGTGGTGTGGTAAGTGGCCGGTTGTGCGATTCGAGGTGCGTACATAGCGTCCACTGAGATTTCCGTCATATCCTCTCACTGCACGCACCTCTCGATGTTAGATCAACAAAAGAAATAAGAAACACACTCGTGAAGGAAAATGTTATTTTTGAAGTTTGAGAAGTTGAAGAAATATGAGTTACCTCACTCTACCATCACCTACACTGTCCCTGTCACTGATAAATTCAGACATATACTTGTGAGGATTCCCCCAGCTAGCGTCAACATTCCCTACATTTCATTATGCATCCAGAATTCCTTGGGCATTTCTTCAGCGGCACAATCCAAGATTGTGTTTCGTTTCACTGGGGACCTGTTCTTAGCGCCCCTTTTTCTGCAATTCATGTGGGCTACATCTTTCAGAAAAAGTACTGTATATACAGCACAAGAGTTCAGTTGGTAGTGTACCTGCATTTCTACAGTACATATCCCAGAATGGCTTTTGTAAGATGGTGCCAGACTACTGTTTTAATGCTCCTATTGTTTTTTATTGAACAATCCAACTTCATAAACCAAATACACAATAAAATTAATCATTTTGTTGAGAACATACTTAATTTTCTGATAAAGGAAGTCTTTTTTTAAGACAAGGGAACTTGTTGCATTTATCAGTGTGTTTTTTTTTAAATAATGTTTCATCAAGAGCTTTTTTCCTAGCTGTTTAGGGCCTCTAGAGATAATTCATACATTTTTAAAATTTCTAACCAAGGGCTATGCTGGCCTGACAAATATGATTGATATTTGAAAAGCATTGGCACATTTAAAATAACAAGAAAAACAAACCAATAAAAATAGAAAAAAATTGGAGAGTCAACCAAAATTCAAGAGCCCTCTTCATTAAAAAAAAAAATAAGTGATATGCGAAAAAAATGAACTGAAATGAATGAAAAATAAAAAGTTAAAGAAAACCTTACAGGTATGAACAAACTATCTTACAACAGTAATCATTAGTATTCTTTACAGCTGGAAATGCAATGCTATTTGTTAGAAGTGACAATTGTGCATGTAATGTGTAACACATTTTGTCTGATTTACTTTTGATCTCTTATACTCTGATATTATGGGATCAAAATTGAATACAATTATACACTTTAGGCCTAGATATAAAATCATCTACAAGTGCTTTTATAACATGTTGAATATTTATTTCTTTGTTTGAAATGTTGATCTTGCAGCCTGATATAAATTACATGCACATGCCATATTTATCAATACAAATTTTTTCATGCTGATTTAAACCAAAAGATTGCAACCTTTCATAACCTGATTCTTTTCATGGGTCGTTCACACTCACACAGACCAATCGCAACTTGTATGTAGCTGTGGTGTTATCCCCATAGACTTGCAATTCACGCTCTGTTAATTTATAACATTGCTCCAAAGGAGAGTAAACCACAGGAGACAGAAAAGAACAATAGCTTTGTAAACACTGCATCTAAACACCATCCTCATGGCCCATGAGTTTAGTCCATTCGCCCCTTTTGTGGCATGAATAGCAGGCACTAAGGTATTTTAAATGGTTCTTTTCAGAGTAATAGCGGGGTGTAAAACCACCCAGCATTCAACTCCACCAGTCATTGGCATGTTACAAAATTCTGACCTTGAAGCCCTTTCAACAAAACTTTTTTTTTAATAATCCATTCTGCGATTTACTTCCTCTAGATGTAGAGGAAATATGAGTCGGCTTGAATTATAATACCCAGAAAAATGCCGTACACAAAACAGGTCAACAACTGGTAACCGTTTGTCAATCCATCTCAGCTGCGACATACATCCGCCAGCTTACAAGAGCTTGGAAACAGTTGCTGGGAAGTCTTTGAGTCAAATTATTTGATGATATACTGGCCGACTGTTAACCAGTATCCAATACGCAGGGACAAACATTTTTTCAGAGCTCAATCATATTTCCATATCTTGCAGATTAATCAGTTCTGCGGCTAATCTTTCACTGGCTTACAAGTGCAGTGAGCCAGTTAACCCACGGTCTTTCAGCAAAGAAGATTTATTCGGCGATTATCGTCACCGAAAGTCAATACATGTAGGTGCATTTTGTTGTTATTCTTTTCATGCTTTCCTCCTTTCTGTTTCTCTCCAAAAACCAATGTTTATTACCAATGCAGACTCTTTGCTTTTCTACACAGCCCTCCCGGTATATTTATTCAGTACCAGTATACAGTATACAGTATACAGCATACAGTACAGTATCAGATTTAAACTACACTTTGATATTTTTACTTTCTGACTGGCAATGTGAAAATATGACTGTAATTTCAATGCCGCACACCTTCAAAGATAACAAGATTATGAAATCTGTAACACAGATATGTGATACAGCCTCTTTCTCTTTTAGTGTGTGCTATTTGCATTAAAATGATACATACATGTAGATTATATCACACAACAAAAAAAAAACATGTTAGCAAATCTGTGAAGCATACATCATATCAGTTAACTGGTATTTTGCCATGGGTAAAGTACATGATGTAGGCCTACATAACAAATTTGAAGTTTCAATGTAACTCATAGAGCACCATAAACTTTCAGAAATTCTACGTACACACATTCAATTCTTCACATCTTTGGTGAAACATGGTTTTAAGAATGATCTTTTTTTTGCACACAGAAGTCCATTCCTGTCATTATTAAAATTATTATTAATGGAAGGTACAGGTAAATAGTAAAATATCAATTTTTTCCCAGTATCGTGCCAGTGAAGGTCTAGTTTCAATAAGGAAGTACAGTGTATATACAGTATATTATCATCACCATTATTATTATTATTATTATTATTATTATTATTATTATTATTATTATTATTATTATTATTATTATTATTGCTTTGTCATCATTTCGGATGGCTGGGACTAGAAAAGCGAACTTAATCACGGATACCCTCAAGCATCCAGTCCCGGGTAGTTTTTTGCATGGATATGTGACCACAACACCGGGTTATCACCCTTCTCTTTTCGATGAAGTGCGTGGGTTCTTTTACGTGCTTACACTGTAGGTATTTCAGTCTCAACACGGGACCTCCGGCTTTACCTCTATCTGAGGGACAAGGTAATGGGGATAAGGTGCCTTACCCAAGGACACAACCGCCATGGCCCTGCGTCGAACCATGGACCTCTAGGTCGAGAACCTGCAGCCATATCCACTGAGCCATGACGCCTCCCCTTCACATCAAAATGGTGGTCTGATAAAACATCCATGCACCATCCTTTCAACCTATCTGTTTCCAATCACCATTTTCCATCATACTGGTATAAGTCAGGACCAAATCCATAGAAAACATGGATGCAATCTCATAATTAAACTGAGTTTGTGTCCTAATGCTTTCAGCTTTGTCCATCAAACTTCTGTGTATGCCTCCCAGCAGCTGGTAAAACAACCCAATTAGCAAACGTCTCATCTGTTCTCATCCATACTGATGGAGGAGGACAATCTCAGTGGTGTTAGCAGATGAAAATAAACTCAACTTGACCCTAACCAGCAAAGCAGACATTTTTTTTTCAACTTTGGAATCATATCCATGACGACTAGACCAATTCATACACGTGTAAAGTGAAAGGCAATAAGAATTGCTGTAATTGCTATCAAGAGAGAATTATTTTAACACAGAATGTATGTTTTGTGTGTATCCTGCCCCTTCAATTGATGAAAAATATACATGTAGTACATTAATGCTGTAAATCCACTATTAATTCATACGTACACCGATATATTTATTGCCAAGGATGCCCCATAATTAGTTCACCAGGGAGATGAGTTTTTTCTGCCTTCCTCGCTTAGCAAATATAAGGGGGTACCACTGGTATGAAAAAGGTGGAAAAAAATTGTATGATCACGCATAAATATAATTAGGAGCACAATGGATAATCAATATTTTTTTTTTACTATAAAATAAGTAAACTGTGTACAGTATTGGACAGAAAATTACACTCAAAGCTTTGCCTTAGACAGCAAATTGCACTCAAATCTTTGTCTTGGAGGTTTAATACAAATGCTATGTCCTTCCACTTGATAAATGAATGACCAGTTCATGAAACACATGCAAGCGATATAATTTTCCTAAATACAAGTCTTATGTGACAATCAATTTCATTAGTTCCCCTATTTGCACACAAAGTGGTTTGTTTCCTGTCACTTCATGAATAACAGACCACAGCATTCTCCAGAGGAATTCTGTTGGTATTGTTGGTAGGCCAAAGGTTATCATCTAAATGCTCTCAAAATATTTACTGTCACAACTGTCAGAGATATGCAATGAAATAGATAAAGCCTGTAGCCTGTACACACAGATCTGAGGTAAATCCACAGTACTGATCCAATAAATTACTGGTCTTACATGTAT
>JZLH01S0473756.1:5183-17127 GCA_001188425.1 Eucidaris tribuloides
CATAAAAACACAGCAGTATGAAGTGTTTAAGTCATCAGAATATACAGATGAACGATTGTTATTGAGTGAAAACACAAATGCACACCACCCCCCCCAAAAAAGAAACATACAAACACAATTGAACAGCCGATGCGAATATTGAATTGATTTCAACGCATCTATGAATTACATGTTGAGTCCCGGTGACACCAAAATTTTATATTAATGAGTCACTTCTGGAACAAGGGGCACAATCTATTATAAAAGGCCTATACTATTGACATTTACCATTTAAACTCCAAATCTAATCAGTTCTTTGTTGCATCAAAAGTGCTATTCTTGACCGAGGTTTTGAAAAACGTGTATGACCAATACAGTGCAGGCAGTCCGTACAAATATGTGCACTGATTCCCACATAGTGTGAACTACGGTTTGATATTTTTACTTCTTACTCTTGAGGGTGGGAAGAAAATGAACCTTCTACACGACTCTACCAGACCCCTCTGTGGTACTAATGCGCTTGCTGCGCCGCTTCAAACTAGACAAAAATAACCAGCCTTCCCCTTGAGTGATGCATGGGATAGCCGTTTTTTCCGTAATATGTCTCATATGCCTTCAGTGTTTGTATTGACTCCTGGCAAAGTTGTGTCAAGAGGGGTGCATTTTGCCCCCCCTAAAAAAGAACCCAACTCTTCCAGCTGCTGTTGCACTAGGTGGGAGATCTCTCCACGCTCACTACGCTTCTGGGAGGTAGACGCCAATGATGACGTTGAGGTGTCACTAGATTGGGGCCAAGTTGAGTCCTGATCAGTCATGGCATGGTATACTTGAACAAGTTCCTTATATAGAGCGATTATTTGCCTCTTTTGTGCAGCATCCAGTGCCATCTGCTAATTATTATCTTTTTTGTGATATGATTTTGACGCTATTGGTGTCACCTTTGCTTTCATTTCCTCATGGCAAGCTTTTGTTACCTCAAAGTTCTGTTGTTCTTGTGGCTACTTGTTGTCCTATCTCCTGGATGCAATTTCCAGATGATGTGTTAAAAGTATTCTCCAGCAGGACTTTGACTGAGTCGCCATAAAATGCCTTCTTTACTGCCTTGCTTTCAGAGCCAGAATATCTCCACAAGAGGATGAGGAGTTAGTCAGATCCTTTTCATCAGTTTTTTCTAAAAACACAGTCTGAATTAACTTTTGTTATATTTGAGATTGAATACATTCAAAGCAACGCGAATATCATAATCATCTCCCCTGACTTCATTGTGGTATTTTCTGACTTCAAATTGTGTGATTTCTCTCTAGCCGCAACTCAGGAGATTCTCAAATCTATGACCTTTGCGTGAAGATGATGGATAGTGATCCATCTTAATTTTCAGTTTGTGAAAGTATACTGATCAATGGTTTCTCCTCGTGAAGTATACCTGATGGTTGTCTCCGTGCCATTGTCCAATCTGGTATGTGCTAGCACACGCTATTATTCTTGTTCCTGTGTTTTCAACATGTTTGCATGCTCAAGTACAAAGAAATTCTACTATATCAGTAATCTTTCCGTAAACTGACGAGCTAGCTCTTCCCTGAAGTTCAAGCTGCTGTATCAGTCAGGTCCATGTTGTAAAAAATTATTTTTTTTTCTTCAAATGTTACGTGTTAACATACTAATTTTTAATGGAATATCTTACCTGTTGAATTGGTACTGCAGAGTGCTGGCAAAGGTGTCCGTCCTCTCCATAGGAAACAAAGTTCTGATTCCAGAAATACTTCCAAGTTTTTTTCATATTTGTATTTTAATCACTTCTTCTGGTTGAACTCCATTCTGCTTCTTTTTTTTTTACTTTCCTCTATCTTTTGTTTTATTTGAAGCCTGCAAAAGGCCTTAGTGATAGCAGTAGTCCTTTGTAAATGAGTTTATTTTCTAAGCGTACGGACACGCTGTTGTTTATTATGAGGTCCATAATTGCATGTTTTCATGTGTTGTACATGCTATCTCTTAAGCAAATTACAAATGTACCCAAGATTTGTACTACCAAAGTGTATCAACAGCAAGTCAGCCCCAAAGCTGCATAGAGACTGAATCAGAGAGCTTATCGTATTGAAATTTGACACACACAGTTCTTATCTACTACTCCATTACAAAACATGCATCAATGCGAAACTGCAATGATAAGTAGGTAATTGGGAGAGTTTGATACATATGATCCTGTGACTGCTAAATTGGGTTTTCTTGGATTTCTATTGTGATTTTTCATTAGAATTGCTTCATAAAACTGGAATTGTGCAAGGGGCAATAAAGTTTGCATGTTCAACTAATTGGCCTGGATACTTACAACAACATCAGCATATTTTGTTCAGTGTATCCAATGTGTTGCTGTTCAAATTTATTGTATTACCATGATGGAGAATGCTTTTATACATAGATATCTTATCAAAGATTTTCAACTTTTCCTGAGATTGCCATCTCTCTGATTCAACTCTAGGATCATGGATACTGAGATGGGGGTCTATTGAGAGAAAGAGATGCATTCAAGTGTGAAATGCATCTATTATAAGTCATGTAGGGAGAAGTGAGTATCTTTAATCGACAAAGGTTCTGTGCATGTAGAGGTACTGTTCCTCTATTCCCTGTACAGTTTTCCTTTTCTGACTCACAAAGTCTGTAAGTTTGAGAATTGGAACCCTTAAATGGAAACTGAAGGTTTCAATTGATAGGTCCATGTTAGGTGATTACTATGGACATTTACTGGCTGAGGTTCGGATCAATCCTTTTAGAGTCAAATCCATTATCTTTTGATATTTCTTGTCCTGAATCATGGGCACTATACTGAGCAAAAAAAAAACCTTACAATCTTGTGATCAAGTGTCCAGAAAGAGTTGGAAGACAGGTAACATAATTATTTCTGCTAAATTGCTTCAAAGCAATATCAATCTTTGATGATTTCTTGTCCTCATTATGGAAAAGCCTGACATCTGTGATCCAAGATGCCAGAAGAGATCGGAGAGACAGGTAACATGATATTTTCGTAATACGTTCAAATCCATCATCCTTTTAGATTATCTGTCCTGCATCATGATGAGCACTTAATGAGCAAAACCCTTACAATCTTTGTTGATAAGATGCAGAAGAAGATCGGAGAGATCATGTGACAGATATTTCTGGATGAATTTCCTTACAAATCAATCATCTTTGATGATTTCTTGTCCTGCATCTGGGCAATTAACTGAGTAAAACCTTACGGGGGGGGGGTGACAAGATGCTAAAGAAGTCGGGAGACAGGGGTACTACATATTTCTTAATGTGTCAAATCACATCATCTTTATGATTTTATCCTGATCAGGTTCAGAAACCCTACATCTGTTGATCATAGATGCAGAGTAAGACGAAGAGACATGTTAAACATTGCATATCTTCTGTTAAATCACTTGTCAATCAATCACAGTTAGATCCTTTGATGATTTCTTGACCTGTCATAGGCACTAACTGAATCAAAACCTTATCAATCTTGTGATTCAAGATGCGAGAAGATCGAGCAGATATGGAGGGATAACATGCATATCTTCTGTAAATCATTCAATCACATCACATTGATCCTTTGATGATTTTTGAACCTGACATCATGGCACTTAACTGAGCAAACCCTTACAATCTTGTTGATCAAGATTGCAGAACAAGATCTGGGAGACCAGGGTTAACATGCATATCTTCTGTAATGGCTTCAAATTGAAATAAACACACATCAAGATGATAGCACCAAGGATGGTGGTAGATACTGCTTGAATGAACAATTTGTATAAGCGGAAAATCGATATCTTAATAACCAGTCTTTGCAGAAGTTCTTCTCGTCTGAATTAAGAACATGTATAATTTTTTATCAAATGGTCAGATTTCCTTTCCAGGCCAGCTATAGATTGTGTTGCAATACTTTACAATTGTCCTTATGCTTTTACTCATAGTATGTAGATTGTTACAGACTAAATATGTGAATGTTCATATTTAAGTTCTTTATTTGCAAATTGAAATACAGCTTTGATTGGCTAAATAATTGGTTGTAACATCTTAGTCCAATGATCTTTGGACATCCCAAAGTAGTATTTTGTGGGTGGTCAATTATTGCCAATGTTTATATAGGGTGAACACATGCTGGTAGAGTTTGTTCTTCATTTTTAATGCCCTGCTCATATTGAGAAGTTCATTGTTAATGGGCCAATCACTAAAGCATGAGATTTACACTTGACTAAAAATAGTTACTTTTTGATTTCATTTATCCATGAAAAAGAATTATCGTCGGTAGTAGAACCAGAAGGTTATGCATAACAGATTGATACAAAGGTTGTTATCAGCTGTGCCAAAGTCAGATGCATAAGCCCTTGTGGTTGTCCAATGTATTTTAGAATTAACGACAACATTCTGAAGTATGCATGTATTAGCATAACTAATTCTGGTTGTCAATGTATTTAGTATTAACGCCCTTCTGGTTACCGACGAAATATGTGTGTTTAATCAGGGCCATTCTGCTTTCATATTGTAAATAAGTGTGATGAATCTGGGTATTGTTTCAGGTTTCACTCAGTTAAGTGAGTGTATTTGAACAATTACTTTCAATGGGAAAGAAGCGAAGGCAGAGTGAACTTAAAGGAATATTTCGGATTAGCAAGTTTTGATGAGATCTCTGTGCTGCATCTTCATCTCAGAGAAGCATTTTTTGTTAACCTCTAAATAATTTAAGAGAAATGCTGTATTCGGGTCACACTAATTTTTCGTACTTGCCTTAGGGACAATACATTAGCACTTTCAGATTTTGCTTGCCCCAAACGAAAAATTCTTCCAAATAAACAATCAAAACATTGAATATGGATACTCACCATTTAACAAAAGTTTTATTTCAAGATATGATATTGACTATTCTAATTCTGGGGTTACAAAGTGTTGATTTATGAATTAAATGTCATAAAGATGTACAGCAAAAACTAAAATGATAAATATATAGCAATCCATATTTTCTTGTATGCAAGTTTTTTTAAGATTATTTGTCATTCATTATCAAATTTTATTGTCATAGGCAAGTAAACTTTACATTTGATTTTTAACTGAACCGACATGAAAATAATTTACTTGAACCAGGACAAGTGACCGCCAAGTGCTAGTTCGAGCCTGCTTTATTAATAAACTTAATATTACTAATATAATACATAAATTATTAAAGCAGAAACTAAACCAAATGAAGACAATCAAAATTCCTTTGATTTTGCATGTAGTGCATGCAGGAAATATCTGATTCAACTCTTCCTAACGAACAGTCTAGGAACATAAATGACTACTGTCACTATCAGCTCAATCCTTATCATCAGTCTATGGTAAGCAATAATAAATCAAAGTGTAATCGAGGCAAGTCCAAGAAAACAGTAATATCAAGAAATATTCATAAAAATTATTTTGATGTATATAAAAAAAATATAGTTGATACCATGCTGAGACTAAGAGTATAAGTTTTTATTCTGTAGAATGTAATTACTTCTTGAAGACTAGGATGGATACCCTTGTTAAGAGGTATGAGTGATCTGCCTATCCTAACATGCTTTGTTCCAGGCCGATATATAGTCTTTGTTCCTTCGTTTTGGGGCAAGTTTTCTTGTGAATCCACAGGCTACTCACGTTGAACCAACCAAAGGGAGTACCTTTTAGTTCTAGGCTTCTTCTCCGGGGAGCTCTCTTATCTGAGGAGGAGGATAATTCAGGGACGTATTCAGGGGACATTCAATCTGCTTGATTGGGCTGGAGAAGTGACTGGCATCTGATGGTTTTTCTTCTGCCTCTTCTGGTGGATCATACACTGTGCCTCTTGATATAACAGTGGAAGGAATTGATATCTGGCTTCCAACAGTACGTGTCAGCACTGATACTTGTGTCTCTAAAAAATTAACCAGAAATATAAAAAAGCCACACAATAAAACAAGAATACTGACTTACAAATTGCAAGATACCTCAAAAATTAAATATAACGAATGTTTGAACAAATTGGGTTATTAACATAAAATAAAGCATAAAATACTTATCTTGATTAAATTGCCCTACATTAGGTGGCCTATACATCCTGCTTGATATGAAAACAAACCAGACTGGCAGGGGAAATGCAACTCTTTGGGGGGGGGGGGGTGGGTTGGCAATGCATGTTCATCTAATCTTCCTCTGTATGTAAATTAGGGTACAAATAACTGTGGTTTTTCCTACAAATTATTTGACTAGTATTGCAAACAAAAGATTAACAATGAAAGTCAAACTGTTTTACTTTTTATTCTTGTAGCTCGAGACACCTGGGTTCCAATGCTTTTGGTGGACCTTATGTCAGTATGCCTCATTTGAACAATAAATAAGGTAATAAAATAGACAGGCCAGTAATGAAGTTTAATCTCCAGAATAACAAGGAAAAATCGATGGTCTATTGAGTAAAAGAAAAATGCACAACCCCCCCCAAAAAAAACAACAACAACAATTGAACAGACCATGCGTATATTGAATTGATTTTCCACGCACTCATGAAGTACATGTGAGTCCCTGTGACCCAAATTTATCATAATTGGTATCTTGGTAACAAGGCGAAATCAGACATATAAAAAGGCCAATTACTATTGACATTTGACCATTTAAACTCCAAAATCTAATCAGTTCTTTGTTTGCATCAAAGTGCATTCTTGACCTGGGTTTGACAAAAACTTGTATGACCACATACAGTGCAGGAGCTCCATCAAATATGTGCACCTGATTCCCCACATAGTGAACTAGGTGATATTTTACTCCATACTCTTGAGGTGGGAAGAAAATAACCTTCTACACCACTCTTACCAGACCCTCTGTGGTACAATGCCTTGCTGGCAGTTCAAACTAGACAAATACACCAGCTTCCCCTTGAGTGATGGCATGGGTGCCTTTTCCTTCCGTACATATGTCCTCATATGCCTTCAGTGTTTTATTGATCTCCTCTGCAAAGTTGTTCAAGGGGTGCATTTTGCCCCCCCCCCTAAAAAAAGACCCAAACTCTGCAGCTGCTGTTTGCACGTCAGGTGGGAGACTCTCCCAGCTCACTACTGCTTCTGGAAGTAGACTGCCATGATTGACGTTGAGGTGCTCACTAGATTGGGGCATAGTTGGTCCTTGATCAGTCATCGTTGCATGGATACTTGTAACAAGTTCCTTATATAGAGGATTTTTGCCTCTTCTTGTGCAGCCTCCAGTGCCTCTGCTAATTATTATATTCTTGTCTTGAATGATTTTATGACAGCATTGGTGTCACCCTGGCTCATTTCCATCATGGCAAAGCTTTTTTTTACCTCAAAGTTCTGGTTCTTCTTGTGGTACTTTGTTGTCCTATCTCCTTGGATGCAATTTCCAAGTGATGTGTTAAAAGTATTCTCCAGCATGGACTTTGCTGAGTCGCCTAAATGCCTTGCTTTATGCCTTGCTTTCAAGGCAAACTATACTCCCAAGAGATGGGAGCTTGTCAAGATCCTTTTCATCATTTTTTCTAAAAACCACAGTCTGAATTACTTTTGTTATATTTGAGATTGATACATTCAAAGCAAGCGAATCCATAATCATTCCCCTGACTTCATTTGTGTATTTTCCTCCTTCAAATGTGGTGATTTTCTCATCTTGCCGCAACTCCAGGAGATTCTCAAAGTCTATGACCCTTTGCTGAAGATGATGGATGTGATCCATCTTCAATTTTCAGTTTGTGAAAGTATACCTGATCAATGGTTTCTCCGTGAAAGTATACCTGATGGTTTCTCCGTGCCATTGTCCAATCTGGTATGTGCTCAGGCACAGCATTATTCTTGTCCTGTTTTTCAACATGTTTGCATGGCAAGTACAAAAGAAATTCTCTATCATCAGTAATCTTTCCTAAACTGACGAGCTAGCTCTTCCCTGAATTCAAGCTGCTGATAGTCAGGTCCATGTTGTAAAAAAATTATAACTTTTTTTTCTCAAATTTACGTGTTAACATACTAATTTTAATGGAATATCTTACCCTTTGAATTGGTGGTACTGCGAGTGCTGGCAAAGGTTCTCCCTCTTCCATAGGAAACAAAGTCTGATTCCAGAAATCTTCCAAGTTTTTTTCATATTTGTTTTTCAATCACTTGCTTCTGTTGAGATCTCCATTCTGTTCTTTATTTTTTTACTTTCTCTATCTTTTGTTTATTTGCAGCCTGCAAAGGCTTTGATGATGCATAGTCCTTTTAAATGAGTTTATTTATAGCGACGGACACGCTGTGTTGTTTTTATGAGTTCCATAATTGCCATGTTCTTCATGTTTGTACATGTATCTCTTAGCACAATTACCAAATTGGTACCAAGATTTGTACTACCAAAGTGTATCAACAGCAAGTCAGCAAAGCTGCATGAACATGAATTCAGAGAGCTTCATGTTATTGAAATTTGACACACACAGCTTCCTCTCATCTCTACTCCATTCAAACCATGCATCAATGGGAACTGCAAGATAAGTAGCTAATTGGGAGAGTTGATACACATCACTGATCCCTGTGACTGCTAATTGGATTTCTTCTTGCTGATCTTCTATGATATTCTTCAAGGATATGCTTGCAAAACTGGAATTTGCAAGGGGCAAAAAAGTTGCACGTTCAGACTAATGGCCTGGGATCTACAACACATCCAGCATTTATATTTCTTCAAGTGTATGCCACTGTGTTGCTCGTTCAACTTCATACTTGTCATCCATGGATGGAAACTGCTTTTTACCCAGTAGATATCTTATCAAAGTTTTCAACTCTTCCTGAGATTTGCATCTCTCTGATTTGCACTCTAGTATCAATGGATACTTGAGATTGGGGTCTATGAGAGAAAAGAAGATCATTCCAAGTGTAAAAATGTCCACTTATTATAAGTCATGTAGGGATGGACAGTTGAGTATCTTCTCATCGACAAGAGTTTCTGGTGCCATGTAGGGTACTGTTCCTCTATCCACTGTACAGGTTCTTCCTTTCTGCCTTCACCAAAGTCCGTAAGTTTGCAAGCAATTGGCCTTAACTGGAACTGAAGGGGAATTTCAATTTCTGATAGGTCCATGTAGGGCTGATTACTCATGGGCACATTACCTGGCTTGAGGTTCCGGTGAGCAATCCCTTTAGAGTGCAAATACATTAATCCTTTGATGATTTCTTGTCCTGCATCATGGGCACTTAACTGAGCAAAGCCCTTACAATCTTGTTGATCAAGATGCAGAAGAAGATTGGAGAGACAGGCAACATACATATCTTCTGTAAATTGCTTCACAGCACATCAATCCTTTGATGATTTCTTGTCCTGCATTATGGAAAGCCCTTACAATCTTGTTGATCAAGATGCAGAAGGAGATCGGAGAGACAGGTAACATGCATATCTTCTGTAAATCGCTTCAAATCACATCGATCCTTGATGATTTCTTGTCCTGCATCATGGGCAATTAACTGAGCAAAACCCTTACAATCTTGTTGATCAAGATGCAGAAGAAGATCGGAGAGACAGGTGACATGCATATCTTCTGTAAATTGCTTCAAATCACATCGATCCTTTGATGATTTCTTGTCCTGCATCATGGGCAATTAACTGAGCAAAACCCTTACAATCTTGTTGACCAAGATGCAGAAGAAGATCGGAGAGACAGGTAACATACATATCTTCTTTAAATCGCTTCAAATCACATCAATCCTTTGATGATTTCTTATCCTGCATCATGGAAAGTCCTGACAATCTTGTTGATCAAGATGCAGAAGAAGATCGGAGAGACAGGTAACATGCATATCTTCTGTAAATCACTTCAAATCACATCACATTGATCCTTTGATGATTTCTTGACCTGCATCATGGGCACTTAACTGAGCAAAGCCCTGACAATCTTGTTGATCAAGATGCAGAAGAAGATCGGAGAGACAGGTAACATGCATATCTTCTGTAAATTGGCTTCAAAATTGAAAAAAAACATTGATCCTTTGATGATTTCTTGACCTGCATCATGGGCACTTAACTGAGCAAACCCTTACAATCTTGTTGATCAAGATGCAGAAGAAGATCGGAGAGACAGGTAACATGCATATCTTCTGTAAATCACTTCAAATCAACATCACATTGATCCTTTGATGATTTCTTGACCTGCATCATGGGCACTTAACTGAGCAAAACCCTTCAATCTTGTTGATCAAGATGCAGAACAAGATCGGAGAGACAGGTAACATGCATATCTTCTGTAAATGGCTTCAAATTGAAAAAAAACACACACTCAAGCATGATAGCACAAGGATGGTGAGATACTGCCTTGAATTGAACAATTTTGTGTGATCGATATCCCTTAAATGAACCAAGTCTTTGCAGAACAGGTTCTTCTCGTCTGAATTAAGAACATGTGATAATTTTTTTATCACAACTGGTCCAGATTCTTTTCCAGGCAGCCTATAGATTGTGGTGCAAACTTCACAAATGATCCTTGTGCTTTTCTCATACTGATTGGTAGCTTGTTACAGCTAAACTAGTGAATGTTCATATTTTTAAGTTCTTTCATTTGCAAATTGAATACAGCTTGATTGGGCTAAAAACATTTGTTGTACATCCTAGTCCAATGTATCTTTGGGCACAGTCACCAAAGGGGTATTTTGATGTATGTCAATTATGCACAATGTTTATATAGGGTGAACACATGGCTGGTGAGTTTTGCTTCTTCTTTATTAATGCCCTGCTCATATTTGAGAAGTTCATTGTTCAATGGGCCAAGATCACTAAAGCCAATGAGATTTCCACTTGACCTGAAAATAGTCTACTTTTTAATTTCATTTCATCCATGAAAAGACATATCGTCGGTATAGAACCAGAAGGGCGTTAATGCATAACCGGTTGAGAACCAGAAGGGTGTTATCACTGTGCAAAGTCAATGGCATTAACGCCCTTCTGGTTGTCAATGTATTTAGCATTAACGCCCTTCTGGTTGTCAATGTATTTAGCATTAACGCCCTTCTGGTTCTATACCGACGATATATTGTGTTTAACTTCAGGCCATTCTGTCTTTTCATATTTGTAAACAAAGTGTTGATGAATCTGGGTATTGTTTCCAGGTTTCACATCAGTGAAGTGAGTGTAATTGAACAATGTACTTTCATAGGGAAGATGCTGAAAGCCAGAGTGAAACCTTAAAGGATATTTCGGCATACTTCAGCAAGTTTTTGATGAATCCCTCTGTGGCTGCATCTTTCATCTCGCGACAGCAATTTTGTGTAACCTCTGAAATATTTAATGAGAAATGCTTTATTCAGGGCTCCACACTAACTTTTTTTCGTACTTGCCCCTTAGGGCAAGAAAAATTAGCACTTTCAGATTTTTGCTTGCCCAAACGAAAAATTTACTTGCCCGAAAATAAACAATCAAAAACATTGAAAATGATTACTCACCCATTTTTAACCAAAAAGGTTTATTTTCAAGCATATGACATTGCTATTCTAATTCTGGGGGTTACAAAAAGTGTGATTTATGAATTTAAAATGTCATAAAAGTAAGTGTACAGCAATAAACAAAATGATAAAATTATAGGCAATCCATATTTTCTTTGTTATGGCAAGTTTTTTTAAGACATATTTGCTCACTTCATTATCAAATTTTACTTGCCCAATAGGGCAAGTAAACTTTAACATTTTGAGTTTTTACTTGCCCGACATGAAATTTTACTTGCCCCAGGCAAGTGCGCAAGTGCTAGTGTCGAGCCCTGCTTTATTAATAAATACTTCATATCAGAAATTATACTAAATTTTGAAAGGAAACTAAAAACCAAACGAAAGACAATCAATTCCTTTTGTAACTTCTTGCATGTAGGTGCATTGCAGGAAATCATCTGATTCAAGCTCTTCCTCGACATCAGTCTATGGGACATAGGTACTGTCACTATCAGTCCATACTTTATCATCAGTCTTGTTAGCATTGTCATCTGTAT
>JZLH01S0473756.1:28524-49678 GCA_001188425.1 Eucidaris tribuloides
TTCCCCTGAGGTAGTTATATCCTCGAAAGACTTCAGAACTTTATCAACCTCACCTGCAAAATTACAAGAGGATGCATCTTGCAGAAAAATTTATCAAAGTCAGACATGCAGGCTTTGACATCGTTGGGAAGAAGGTCCCAGTGTTGAACGACCTCAGGTAGCAATTCTTGACGAACTGTGCGAAGTTGATCATTAAACTGTGGCATTGTAGTGCCTTAATCAGTCATTGTAGACTTAAAAGTGGTTACAAGTTCTTGGTAGAGTTTCTCAGGGTCTTCATTGTGCACTTCTCCAAGAGCAGCTGCAAATCTCTGGATTTTTTCTTTGAATGCTTTGACTACTGCCTCAGTATCACCAGCTGCCATGTCCGTCATACCAATGGCAATATAGGCAGTGTGATCCATCTTCCTTGAATTTTTGTACTTCAGACTCTTGGAAATTATCTTTTTTTTTCTTCTTTGTTTCCTCTTAACCTGTTTTCCAATTCTGAGGCTGCCTATTAAGTAGCTGTTGAAATGGCTCCTATGTCTTCAAGCTCCTCTTTTAGCTGAGCCACTGTTAGTAATTTGCTTTTTGCTGTTATGCATGCTCCAGATGAGTGGTTTTGTTTTATATTTATACAATCTATTCTGTTGTTCAGGTGTTCAATTGTGATATTTTTGTAATTTTTCCTTTATGTAGTCACATTTTGTTTGCAGTAAGGCCAACTTGCATGTGCAGCATCATATTTTGTTGTATATTCAGTGACAGCTTGTCATTGATTGGACTAAATGTTATTGTTATTGTCGTCGCATGCAGCTCCTGCAGAGTCTTTGCTTGGTCTTCCTTCAGTTTTTCAACTGATGTCTGTAATTTACTGATATCTTCTTGTAGTGTCTACTTGTTTTCTTGTAGTTCTCATTATGTTCTTCCAGCACCCTGTTTGTTTCTTCCATTATTTGACTCTCACCTTCTACACGCAACCATTGTGATGTTTCTCTATCACACAGAAACATCCAAGCAATATGAATATTGCAAAGTCTTTGAAAATTTGGTAGCATATAAAGGGTGCTTCCAAAGAAATAGGAACAGCGTATTTCCCAAATGATTTAAACTATCTCGGAAACAGCAACTTCTTCAACTAGCTAGCTAGCAATGAACCTAAAAATATCAAATATCATCAAGTCATTGTTATTCTATATATTACAACCCAATGTAGGGTTACTGATAATTTTTTATCTTTCCAAACTCAGATTTTTTTCCCTTGTTTATCATTTTTGCTGTCATCACTCCTTCTTTCTCTCTCCCTCTCTCGAGCTATTGATTATCAGGGTTTTTCTTCGGTCTTATATTGTTCAGTTCTAGAATTCCCTCTTTTTTTGAATGCGTCAAATTCTTCATTCCTCTCTTGACTGCTGTACCCCCTCAGTTTTGAAAACATTTTTTGTGTGCAAAATATACTATAGCGGTAAGGTTTCTTGTGATGTCCAGTCACAAGTGCATAAATCATTTGCACACTTCTGGAACAGCGCCATCTATGTCAAGAATTTGTGCAAGTTTAATGATTGAAGCATGGTAAGTCCATGATTGAAGAGAGTTGCGTACATGTAGGTCCACTTGCTTGATTAGTCACATTGCTGGCACAATTTCTTGTTTGTTTTTAAATTTATGACATTACAAGTAATGTTGAGGTACACTATAGAGTAGTAGAATAGACTTTTATTATCAGAGCTTTAAATTATTTGCTTCATTGTTTTACCGGTCAGCTCACATGCAAAGCAGAATTCCCCCCTCCCCCCCCAAAAAAAAAATCTAAACTGAGTGGACTATGCAAGATTTATGTCAATGTCACAGCCGTAGCAACTTGAGGTAGTTATATCCTCGAAAGACTTCAGAACTCTATCAACCTCACCTGCAAAATTAACAAGAGGATGCATCTTGCAGAAAAATTTATCAAAGTCAGACATGCAGGCTTTGACATCGTTGGGAAGAAGGTCCCAGTGTTGAACGACCTCAGGTAGCAATTCTTGACGAACTGTGCGAAGTTGATCATTAAACTGTGGCATTGTAGTGCCTTAATCAGTCATTGTAGACTTAAAAGTGGTTACAAGTTCTTGGTAGAGTTTCTCAGGGTCTTCATTGTGCACTTCTCCTAGAGCAGCTGCAAATCTCTGGATTTTTTCTTTGAATGCTTCGACTACTGCATCAGTATCACTAGCTGCCATGTCCATCATACCAATGGCAATATAGGCAGTGTGATCCATCTTCCTTGAATTTTTGGAATTCAGACTCTTGGAAATTATCTTCTTTTTCTTCTTTGTTCCCTCTCAACCTGTTTTTCAATTCTGAGGCTGCCTATTAAGTAGCTGTTGAAACGGTTCCTATGTCTTCAAGCTCCTCTTTTAGCTGAGCCACTGTTAGTAATTTGCTTTTTGCTGTTATGCATGCTCCAGATGAGTGGTTTTGTTTTTTATTTATACAATCTATTCTGTTGTTCAGGTGTTCGATTGTCATATTTTTGTAATTTTTCCTTTGTGTAGTCACATTTTGTTTGCAGTAAGGCCAACTTGCATCTGCAGCATCATATTTTGTTGTATATTCTGACAGCTTGTCATTGATCGAACTAAATGTTATTGGAATTGTCGTCTCATGCAGCTCCTGCAGAGTCTTTGCTTGGTCTTCCTTCAGTTTTTCAACTGATGTCTGTAAATTACTGATATCTTCTTGTAGTGTCTACTTGTTTTCTTGTAGTTCTCATTATGTTCTTCCAGCACCCTGTTTGTTTCTTCCATTATTTGACTCTCACCTTCTACACGCAACCATTGTGATGTTTCTCTATCACACAGAAACATCCAAGCAATATGAAAATTTTGTAGCATATAAAGGGTGCTTCCAAAGAAATAGGAACAGTGTATTTCCCAAATGATTTAAACTATCTCGGAAAGAGCAACTTCCTCAATTAGCTAGCTAGCAACGGACCTAAAAATATCAAATATCATCAAGTCATTGTTATTCTATATATTACAACCCAATGTAGGGTTACTGATAATTTTTTATCTCCCCAAACTCAGATTTTTTTTCCTTATCATTTTTGATTTCATCACACCTTCTTTCTCTCTCCCTCTCTCTCGAGCTTTTGATTATCAGGGTTTTTCCTCGGTCTTAAATTGTTCAGTTCTAGAATTCCCTCTTTTTTTGAATGCATCAAATTCTTCATTCCTCTCTTGACCGCTGTACCCCCTCAGTTTTAAAAACATTTTTTTGTGTGCAAAATATATAGCGGTAAGGTTTCTTGTGATGTCCAGTCACAAGTGCATAAATCATTTGCACACTTCTGGAACAGCGCCATCTTTGTCAAGAATTTGTGCAAGTTTAATGATTGAAGCATGGTAAGTCCATGAATGAAGAGAGTTGCGTACATGTAGGTCCACTTGCTTGATTAGTCACATTGCTGGCACAATTTCTTGTTTGTTTTTAAATTTATGACATTACAAGTAATTTTGTGGTATACTATAGAATAGTAGAATAGGCTTTTATTATCAGAACTTTATTGCTTTATTGTTTTAGCAGTCAGCTCGCACACTAAGCAGATTCCCCCCCCCCCAAAAAAAAAACTTAGCAACTTATACTGTTGTCACATTCTCATTTCATAAAGAGTATTTAGTTTCACTTAGTTTCCGATCATCACATAAATGTATTCTGTGATTATTTTGTCCATCTTTTTAAACCTCTTCTAGGACTTTTAATGACCTCTGTGTTTGAAGGCAAAAACCCTACAACATGGATTGTAGAACATCTGGGAAGCAATGGGTTGTTTTTGTGAGAAGTGTTATGTATTTCTTTTTTCCCCTCAAACTGAAGCAAATGTATCCTTAGTTCATGGTGTGTCAGTTGATACTTTAGTATATTATTGTATTGTATTTGTAATTGTATTAACATGACAAGCGTTAAAGTGAACCAACAACCAGTTTTCTTATTTTTTTTTTCTGTTTATGAGTGATAGATGTTATTTTTCTTGGTCCATTTCAGTTACTACAATTTGCAGGAAAGTTGTAATTTTAGTACACTGCCATATGTCTTAAAATTGAATTATAATTACTAATAACATGTTTTGGTCTTGAAATAAGACTGAACAAATGTATTTCTCTAAGGAATTCAAGAAAGAGTAGAGACAGTGATTTTCCGTTTCTGAAAACCTGTAATTCCGTTTCAACTGGATCTAAAAATGGAAATTCCGTTTTGTCATAGAAAATGTGCACAGCAAAAACATGAATTCCATTTTGCAAAGGTGAATTCCATGAATTTTTACATGAAAAGTATAAGAACCAAACGGATTTTCCGTTTGATTTACCGGTAAAACAGAAAATCACTGTCCCTAAAAGAGTCTATATCTAAGGAAAGTGTTTTGAATTAGAATTGAATGTTCTGTGTATATAGTGAATCACAAATCACAAATTTCTGCAAATTGTATTGTATTGAACTGTTGAAATTAATTACTATTTGAACAATTTTTTGGAGTAGTTGGTTCTCTTTGATAAACTTATTTTTAAAAAAGATATTGAATAGTACTGAACAATATCTGTCTCATGAAAAATGGGTAAATGTATTTTTGTTATTTTTTATTTTGTATCGTGAATATAAAATATAAACTATGTGTTGCATTGAAACAAAAATATATCTATGCTGTATACTCAATTATCATGATCATGATGATTGAAAAGACATGTTATATACAGCAAGCTCTATAGTTACCACAAACTCCCTGGGACCAGGAAGAAAACTTGGTATATTGATATTTTGTTTATCACGGTTCACTAGTAGTGTTGCACGACTTCAGCATTTTAGAGAGTCGACTAGTCGCCCACCAATAGTCGCGACTCTGACTATTAGTCGACTATCAGTGTTCAACGTCTTAGTGTGTTCAAGATTGGTGGTGTGGGGTGCATGGGTGTCGCAGTCGGAGTCGCAATGAGTGCAACATATACGGCAACACATGTATGATAGCATTGCACGATTATAGGCTGATCCAAGTACATTTTGGCAGTTCTGTTTGATGATAGACTATGGCCGATTCGATTCACAATGAAAAATGTGAAGGAAAAGACTAAAGAGTCAAAAGATCAAGCAGCCGTACACATACACAATGCCATCATTTGCCATGACACAATGATTGGTAGTTCTGTTCAATTTTTACGTCTTTTGACTCAGTTTTTAATACAAATTAACGTGATAAAAAGTTGACTATTGCGTTCCGATAGTCGGAGTCGCGACTCCGTGTAGGCAGTCGCGACTACGACTTTTCGCGACCTAGTCGTGCAACACTACGGTTCACACACAAACACACATACACACACACACAAAACAGTGAAATGATATTTCATTTTTCTGACCAGTAAAAGGTGTTTGTTATCACAAGATTTTTATATATTATGAAACGAATGTTACGTGATATTTTGTTATCAGTATGTGATTGAATTGTTTTAGGCCCTCCAACCATTATCTTCCTAAATCATCAAAAATTTTCTTGATAATTTGGTATTTTGACAAGCATTAGTTCTGGGAGGATGTACGTGCATAATGTTAATTTTTAGGGTGGGGATGTATTTTGCTAAATGCATAAAAATTAAACTACTGCAAGATAACCAGCATATGCCTGGTACAGTATGTGTCTGTTTTCTTGTAAACCAGACATCCTTCACCATGTTATGAATCTTTGTCTATTTTATGAATAAAAATTGATTTTTTATAAGTGCAAATGTTCTTTTCCACAAATCCTTGAAAATAATGTGGAAAATATGTAAAAATGAAATTATTGAAAGGGATGTGTATGATGTTGAAATTTCTGTGAATGTATAATTTACATAATTGTGCATTCTGTAAGGCCTTATGGCCTAAGTTTCACATGTCAGATTCTGAAATCATTACATGGGCATACAGTGTATATTGCAAGTTATGAATTAAATACTACTGATTCAAAATGACATGGCAGTTCATAAAATAAAATGTTAATATTTTATTATTTGAATAAAGGCTGTAAGTAAAAATATTGCATGTTTGTCCTTATTTCAAAATCTGTACTATTCCACAGATAAGAAGTGAACTTTGTGAATTTTGTGAATTAAATACAAGTGTTTGTGGAATAATGGAGTGTGAAGATATGAATAAGGTACTGTGTTGTGTGGTTTAAAGGGGAATTCTGGTCTGTTGCCAAATATTTTGAATGAAAGTAAAAGATTCAGAGGAATATATCAATAAAAGCTTGAGAAAATAGGCAATGCTGATGAGGATACATTAAAGACATTTTTTTGTAAAATATAGACATTGCTAACGCTCCCAGGGGGTGGGGGCACTCAACTTACAATGTGATACCTATGTGCCACACCGAAGTCGAAAATCGGGAGCTCTGGAACTGGCTTGAGAGAAAAAGGGGGGTCTCCGGACGGAGGGTATGACCTTAGAAGACCTCAAAATGCTATGCTTCAGAACTTCCCCACAGTGAATTTTTGGTGCGCCGTTGGTGCGCCATGCTGGAAGTGCAATGCTCTGGTGCGGCCGCGCCACAGAAGCGGCGAGGCCGAGCAAAGTGGCAAAATGGCAAATTTGGGGGGTTCTTGGGAACTGAAAAAACAAACAATTTTCTTTGGTCTTCTGAAATTGTGATGCTCTGGAACTGAAATCTAGGGAACTGTGGCATTTAGGTATTACACAATTATACTAAGTGCCCCCCCCCCCNCCCCCCCCCCCGGGGCCTAATGCTCCAGCAAATGGACTCTGGAGGGTTGTTCATATAGAACAAAACCATGTCACCAATTTCTATAATAATATTTTTAAAATTTCATAACCCTTTTTCATATATCTGCTTGATTTTCCTCAAATTTTAACTGAACTGTTGTCCTGTTTTTTCTGCCTGTATTCCAGGCAACTTCATATGAGCCTGAAATTCCCCTTTAAATTAAAGAGAAAGAATGCACAATTTTCTCTCTGACCTGGCCTTAAGGTGGAATAATGTGGACTGTATAATCTCAATGTCAATAGCAATTATGTACACAGCAGGACTTCATGAAAGCCTTTTGCTTTAATCCCTTCCTTCACCCATCCAGATATCAAGTTGATAATATTTTTTGACCAAGTTAATTCACCAAGTCCAGTATAATGGTGCTATTCACACCAAAGAAAAGAAGACAAATAAATGGGGCAACTATGTGCATTGATTCTTGTGGTGAGGTCTCCCTTTATTTGCAAGTAATGGTACCCTACCAAAATGAAGTCAGACTAAAGAATGTTTACCCTTCACCTGAGAGTAAACAAAACCTGCTCTTTAAGACCTTATTGGGGATCAGATGAATGAATATGAACTGGGTGAGTCACTGCAATTGATTTCTTGTACCCCCCCCCTAAGTTTTAGGGACAAAGGTCCAGTTGGTTGTGTCTGTATGGTAGTAGTAACTACAGGTGTACTGTGATCACTTGTTGAGGGATATGCTGGAAGTGTATGATGTCATTTTGTTGGTAATACTTGAGAGCGTGTTATTCTGAACACTTGAAAGTCTGACTAACCTATTTGCATCATGACCGGATGTCATGAAGTGTGCTGAGTGGCAGGCTTGTTTGATAGGATTGGCAGGTGCATATCATTGACTAGGTAAGTTCCAGCATGGACCTACTACTTCGAGTAGTAGGTCCATGGTTCCAGGAACCTGTTTATATTTTATCTCTCACTCTTTTCACAGAAATTGAATGTTATTATTATGACGAATGTTCAGGAAAATGGTTCTTTGTGAAAATATGAAGATAAATTAAGTTTTTAGAATACTACTTTTTGTAATATTTGAAAATAACTAGGTTTATAACTTCCCTGTCTTTTCTGCAGCAGTTAATGATAAATCTCACAAATTTGAAAGGGAAAATATTTACATATGCTGGATATACACAGGAACTTGAAAAAATGATGTTATTTTGAAGATGAAATATTTAGTAATTGTCTCCGTTAATCATAGCAAGTTTTGATTTATTACTTTAAACGATATGTTAGACTCATGTAGAAGTGTCAATCTTGTTTCAGGAAATGAGTGTTAGCGTATTTGTGATTTTGTTTTTGGTAAAAATAGCATATAGGCCTACATACATATTTGGAACCCTTGATTTCAATGTGTTATTTAAAACTATGAACTGAACCTGGTTGCCAAAGAAATTTATAATGCTGTTTGGCTTGAGTTAATCTTAATGAGTATAATCAAAAGTTTACCATTTATGTCATTTTACTGTTAATATGTTTTCAGATTATCTGAATATGTGAGTAATGTCTGTATTAAATTGAAATGGTCTGTAATTAAAACACTAGAACATGTATCTGCTCCTAATTTCTGAAATCAATTCAGTTTTAAAACAATTAACAATGTGGGTTAAAAGAGTAAGTGCTGTTGGCATTGGAATTGAAATATATATTTGCTGAAGTGTTTAGTTGAGATATTCAGTGCACACAAACATGCATGCGCTATTCTTTGTGGGCCGGTATACCAATAAATATGGAATCAGAAAGATAGCCCCAAGAAGGTTTTATCCCACATTTTGGGAAAACTGGCATATTTTTGTATTCTTGACCTGACCTTTATGAGTTCAATACTTCTGAAACTTGAGCGAAAGTTATCTGTAGCTTCCACTCCTGTGAACGTCAAAAGCACAATGATGTGTATTATCCTGTCGAAACCATTTGGGGGAAAAATGTGATAGGATACAGGAGATTTTTGGTTGGGAATGGAAAGAGAATCAATTGCAGCCAGCACAATGTATGAGAACGTTCCTGCACTAAACTCCATCAAAGATTGTGAGATATTTGCACTGAATTTATTACAGTGTATGATTGCAGTGGATTTGTTGCTAGTATATTTGCAATGAACCTTTATCACCTTTATCTGAATCTGATCAAAATAAATTGAATTGATGTACTTTTGAGTATTTTAGTTTAGACATGTTGACTTACATGTATTTAAAAAATAATGTCTGCTTTTTTTTAGCTGAACATGAGCTAAATGAATTGAATTTATGTACTTCTGAGTATTTTAGTGTAGACATGTTGACTGATTTAAAACATACCCACTACTGCAATGAAACTTGCAATTTTCTTGATATTTTTTCCCTTAATACATGGGTTACAGCTTTGAAATCCAGTCCTCCAATTTCATGAAGCTGCCTCTAAATCTGTAGAAAGCTGTATGAGACATCAACTTTGACAAGGTAAGTAGCTACTGGCAAAATGTTGTAGTTTCTAGGTTGTTTTACCAAAGTGATATGAATAAGTCATTTCATCATGTTTTAAGGAGGGAAATTAGTGATGGCCACATCATAATTGAATTAAAGTCATAATGTCCAAGTTATGCATTCCTAAAGTGAGTTATTTCATAAGAAGGTCACATTTCTCAATGTTTTTCACATTTATACTGTTAAAAATTGGTGTTCTTCAAGACATCCAATAGTCAAATGAGTTTCTATGATGACAGATATGTTCACAAAGTTTGTGTGTCATACTAGAATTAAAGATCGTGAAAAAGAGGGGAAAACATTCAGTGCCTTGACTGCCTTCAAATTTCCACACTCGATAAAGTCACTGAAAAAAAAATTGAATAATAGGTACCTGTAGATATAAAAGTATTAAAGTAGATACATAAATAAAAAGTTTAAAGTAGACCTTGCAGTAGGCCTATACTACGATTTTGCCACAAGGTATGTCCTGTTTTTCTATTAGATAATTGTTATGTTGTACTGAGCTGTATTTAAGTTTGATTCACATTGAGGTGGATTTATTTTTATAGCCTTGTGGTCGGATTAGAGAAACATAATGACTGAACAGGACCTTACCGAAAGGCTTCCCATCTATAAAGGCCAGCTTTTCATGTGGTTTTGTGGGAGGCCTGTTATGATAGTCAAGAAATAGACTTGTCCCTCTACAAGGATTATCTTTTTGTATAAAATCATTAACATCGAATTACTAATACTGATGAATTACACATTTCAGAATTGTTGTACGCATTAAATTGGGCAAAAGTGTTAAAGGGTGGGGAGACATTTGTTTTGGCTTAATGTGGATATGATAAACAGGTACTCAATTGATACATGGGTCTATTCCTCCCCAACCCCCCCCCCAAAAAAAAATATGAGACACGTTCATTATTTGCACTACCTCTAAATATCAACAGGGTTGAAAATGAGTAAAATATGCAGTACATTATGTGATGAAACAAATAAAGAGTGTTGCGTGAAAAAATGTATTTCTTTACAAGCAGAAAAAAAGTAAACCCCTTCCAGTAATAACAGTCACAATTTGAATCTTATCATCTAGGTGAAGTAGTTCACATGTGTCTTTCTTGCATCTCCTGTTGTTAAGTGGTAATATGTATGGAGTTGTGGAGGGGTACTTGTTTCGATCATTCAACACGAACCTAAATAAATCATTTATCAGGTTCATTAGTAGCGATCTCACGAACATGTAGTCTACAATTTTGTGACAAAAGCCAAACTGTTGCTATATGGAGAAAACAAAAAAGGGGGGAAGTATAGAGTGCACTCCTAGACATTCGAGATAACAAGGATAATTCACATGTGACATGGGCGACTGCTCTGACACTTGTCTGTGGATGTAGTAAATTATGCCATTATCTGATTGGTGGAAAGTCTAACCACACTGACCTCCAGTGGTCACAACCATTATCTCAAGGGGGAGGGGTGGGAGGGGATGAATACAGGTCCAATTAGTCTGCCCCTGGAAGGTGAGTATCAATGACTGATCCATCATTTTGTACTCCTGTTTCCTTTATCAATCAATTTGGGACAGATTTTTAAGAAACCCAGATAATACTTCCTGTTGCTTGTGCCCCTTTGTTGGTGACATGTACAGCACTGAAAGAAGAATACAGTACAGTGCTCATTTTTTATTGGCTGTGAATGGAATGCGGTTTCCTTGCCGATTTTATTTGAGGGGCGATTAGCATCTGGTAGGAAATGTGTAGTACAGGTTGTTTGGTGTGACACTGATAATAATATTGCCAGTCAGTAGTACCCCCCTTTTGAAGGCAGATTATCTGTCAGTGTTGCGGTAGTGACATACAATTGTCACCAACCCACATCAGGATCAGCTCACACTTGCAAAACTTGATTCGTGGATTGCTCAATCGATACAGCGGTCCAGTTTTTGTGAGTGCATCCGATTGTTTTGTCAGTATTTGGCAGTTTTTGCTTACTCCAGTATCAGCAAAGGCAATGCCAGGGTAATTTATGTCACATCTGGAGCGTATAGACCTCATGGTCATAATTAGACTTGTTTTCTTCACACAGAGTAATTGTGCTGATGCCTCAGAAGTGAAACACACAAGAAAACAACACAAAATTGTCCAGATACGGATGGGACCATGGGGCAGCAAAAAGTTCTGAGATTGTTTGCAGCCGTCTTGTGCTTGGCTGCGTTTTCGTCGGCCCAGATCATGCCGTTCATGTTCCCATGTTCCTACGGCAGTGGTGGAGACGAGGGGGATGTGGATGAAGGGGAAGTTGCCCTGTCCGTCAGTATCCATGGCAACCCGACTCACTACGTCCCACAGCAGGTGTATCAAGGTATGTTTCTGTCTGTGTTAGCCCAGAGCTCGACACTAACACTAGTTTGCTTGCCCGGGGCAAGGGAATTCTGCTTCTGGGCAAGTGAAACTTTATGGAAATTAATTTTACTCAGAATACGCAAAGGAAAATATTGATTTCTTCAATCAACAGGCTCTCTTGAAGAGAAGAGAGTACTAAAGACTTGTGTTTGTCAATTTCAATCTTTTGTAAATTCTAATTAAGTAGAATTTGTAAAAACACTTTCAACCAGATACTTTTTTTCTAAAGTAACAAGCATTTAGGTTCATTTGGGCAAGTATCAATTTTATTGGGCAACTAAATGAATGAAAACAAAATGTTTGCTTGTCCGATCAGGCAACCAACCATATAGTGTGGAGCCCTGGAATAGATGAGATAATAACATGTTATGTGCAGGGCTGGACACTAGCACTTGCCCACTTGCCCGGGGCAAGTAAAATTTTATGTCGGGCAAGTAAAAACTCAAAATTTTAAAATTTTCTTGCCCAATTGAGCAAGTAAAATTTTGATCTTGAAATATTATAATCATACCAAAAATGAACAAAATGTGTCTAAAATTTTGTGTTCAGTTAACTTAAAATCCTAAATTTCATCATTACACGTATTTTGTTCCTTGTACTCAATTTTAAGACTCTTAAAATTCATAAATCACACCTTTTGCAACAACAAAAGTCCAATGATATGAAAAGCCTTATTGGTTAAAATTAATGAGAAATTATTTTTGATGTTTTGATTAAATTGTTTATTTTCGGGCAAGTGAACTTTTCATTCGGGCAAGTAAAAATCTGAAAGTGATAATTTTACTTGCCCATAGAGCAAGTAGGAAAAAAAGTTAGCGTAGAGCCCTGTTATGTGTATTGCGTGTTTTTTTTTATCCTGGTGATAGAACAAAACAATGAAATGGAAGAGACTGAACATGTATACATTTACCAATATCAACTTGATTCCTCAAAATGATCATCTGTTGCATCATACTCTGATACACAGAGCAATACAAAGCCATTGCATTTAAACGTTTTTATTTAAATTATGTAAAGTGTGTGTTTCTGTTTCCTTATGTTTCACGCTGAAAGACAACTTCTCCCAATGTGTTTGTGAATTAGTGTGTGTGTTGGGGAAGGGGGTGCCCAATGTTTGAGTTGCGGTTAAATTGTGTCAGTATGCAATTTTACCCTAATGATATTCCCTCCCCCTTCCAGAATATTGAAAGAACAGCTAGGTTAATAGTTGTCACTAAAATTTGTGTGTACCATAGTGTATTTATTACAGTATTATCACATGTTACAGAAACGAATAATAGAATACCAAATACCAATGAAGACCATCTGAAAGTGTTTGAATTGAAAACAAACATACAGAAGTAACACATTAGTCATTTCCCTTTTAAATTTAGTTCAATCAAATAGGGTCAAGAACCTTTTGACAGCAAATTTCCTGTTGGTAGTAGGTGGTTGGGTACTACAAGGACTGGAAAAGACTTAACATTGTATGTTATATTATCCCTTTGTACATAATGGAAATATCAAACATTTGACAAAAGAAGAAAACAAATAAAATGTTAATATGATTTAAATGGAAACATGGTTTTATCATTGTAAATTATTGATGAGATTCCTTTTCACTCAGGGTTAGTTGTTGACTGTGTTGCAACAAAATGTTGACTTCTGTTCTTTTGATGTTTGCAAACCCAACTGACCAATTATTTTATGCTTTCATTTTATTTCTTTATTTTAGTCGAAGAATTTGTACCATACATTTCTGTATTGTACTATTTTGTGTTATGGGCAATAAACATTAACAACCATAGTATTTTTTGAAGTAAAAGAGCCATGTCTACAAAAAAAAGTTAAACGACACACACTGCAAAATCAATACAAATAGATTGTGAAATTCCATAAATTTTCATATGATAATCATCTATAATGAAATTATGTTTTTGATCTTTTGTATTTGTTATGTGGCTGGAGGCTGGAGCTGATATTTCAAATGCAGAATTCAAACAGAGATCATGAAATTACGTTTACATATTCATTTAAATTCATTTATGAGAAAGGTTGTGGATGTAGGTTGATTTTACTTAAGGGAGGTAAATTTGATTATTGTAATAATAAATGTGTGAAATGCTATGATTGATAAAGGGTTCACTGTTTCATTCAAAATTATGCTATGCAGCAACAACAAATCTTTGAACTAGATTTCATTTACATGTACTTGGAATACTTTGTTGACTGTGATTGTGAATAGAAGTGAGATGGGGATGTGATTGAAGAAGGGGGAAGTAAAAAACAAAAGAGCTTGTAGGTAATCATCTTCTGTATAAGTTATTAACTATCAGCAATAGTAGGGTTGACCTCAATTAAGAGCATCCTGTTTTTCCTGTGTAGACTGTTAAGACCGTTAATTGTCAACAATTATGTAAGCTTCTAATTAAGGTGATACATGTGGTTAAAATAGTATGATGAACTTCAGTTATGCATAAAACAGGATTTTTTTTGTCTAGACAGTTACTGCAAATTTTCTACAATGTAAGCTAATAGCCCTTTTTCCTTAAATGTAGATCTTTCTATTCTAAGGCATTTCAATGATTTATTCAGCTAATAGCGTGAAATGTAATCTTACCATTTTGGTTTTACGTTCCTTTTACTAAATAAATTGGTTTCTATTTTATTCCTAAAGAGATATTAAAACCACTGTATGAAATATGATTCCACAATTTGCATACAGTGTAAGCCCTTTTTCATGCAGTATACAGACTCAAAATCTGGTTTGGTTCAAAACCATTCCACTCAATCAGAAACATACCATTGCTATATCTTCTGAAGAGTGTTTATGTAAACTGTGATTGTGAAATCCATTTTATCATTATTTTTATTTTCTTGTAATATAAGAAATTTTCATGACATATTTTTAATCCCTTGGGGACAACAGGCTTGTACAGAAGCCTAGTACATTGCAAACTCAGAGACAACAGGATTCAAGAAACAGAAAATATGAGAAATCTGTCAGTCAAATATTGGATGAATATATCACCTCTGTCCCATAAAGTACACATTCTGTCTTCTGACCAGTTTAAATGAAGAAAATTAATATGCTGTGTAGACCTTTTTACAAGAAAATATAAATTTATGGGTTTATATTCCCTTCACTGTCAACCATATAGAAATCATGTCATCTCTCCTTGAAAAATGATGCCGTAAAGCATCGAACCCAAGGGGTAAAATGTCTACGTTTTACATTAATTTTTGTTAAACCCACTAAATGCTAAATGTCTAACAGAACATCTACACGTAGTTTTCCATCCAATCTCTCCCTCAAAGATATCGATCTTCAGTCCACACTTGTATACTAGACTCAAATAACTAAAATAATTTCTACACGTATCGCCCATGTACAAATAATGATGCATACCAAAGGTAAGCCTTCACCTACACTCTCACCCACCCACACACAAACAAACAGAAAAAGACACTGTGACAGCAAGAGGTGTAACACAATTCCAAATCTGTCATTCAGGATAATAGTATTTAAAAGTCAAGCATTTAAAATGTACTTTCTTCTACTGGTACATGATATTTTCTTGACTGTTAAAGGTTGTACACTCCTAATCTCTACAAAATTTCTAATGGAAATAGCCTCTGACATTGCAATAATACTTGGAAAAGTTTTAGCTTTGATATCCTCCTTCGTTATGAAGTAAAAAAACAATAATTGAATTCAATTTTTCCATTATTTTCTGCAATACTTTACTTTTTGGTTTTCGCAAAGCATCTGGTAGAAACTTGCTAATTTGTCTGGTACATGGTACGTTATTGCTTTCAATTCAGTCATTTTAAATTTTCTCATGATTCACTGACTTCAGTGTAGGTTGCAAAAGCATTTGAAGACCAAAGGATATTTTGCAAATTTACCTATTTGGTTCATGAGTTTTGAAAGGTAATACAGTTTCAGATATCTTTGTGATTTAGAGTCATAACTGACTAATCATTATTTCTGAAATCAGTCATTTAATTTTGATGATAACAGTGTTGGTTTGCTTATAAATATCTTGAAATATATAACTGTGAAAGTCCAATTATTGACTCTGAACTAAAATGTATTTATGTCGGAGTCCATAGTGTGTTAATTGCAGACAATGCAAATAAACGCATGAGGTGAATATGTGGGAGATGAGTTGCCCGAGCAGGATTTATATTTGTAAAAGAATATCTGGGATTTTCCCCATGTTCGGGGTTATTAAGTGACACTTGCTGATGCTCCGAATGCAGCCAGGTAATATAAACAGTTTTGAAGAGGTGAGGACTGATTGGATGAGAGTTGAAAGGTCACAGGTCATCATACTCTCAGCTCTTTGAGATTTGTGACGACTGATGGGTGACAAAATAGAGCTTTGTGGTATATTTTTAAGTAACGAAAACCGAGAATGGTTTGTATTTCTGTATAGCTCCATTACCTTCCTTGTCAAATCTGTCAACTTTCTTATCTTCACTGGAGCAGAGTTCTATTTATGTAACTTGAATGGAAACTCTAAAAACTATGGGGAATCAAATGTTTATAAATATTATTCATTATTGATTTTTTTAATGACTAAATTCCATTCTGTTTTCAGGTTGATCTGGTGGTCTGTCTATCCATTACCAAAAATTGTTTCTTCACAACAAATTCTAAACCATTAGTAGGATGTCAACATGGACTCCATGTCAAAGTATGAACTGATCGTAGTGTGGAAATGAATATGTGAGGCACATAAGTTTTGTTGTTTTTTTTTGGGGGGGGGAGGGGGTTCACTCCTGTGATGTGCATCAACATGAAGTGAATGAAATTTTTTGTCTGTAGTATCAGTGGTTCAAATTGAATTAGGCAGTCACAATGATTGATTTAAAAATCTTCTATTAACTGAAACTTATTGGTATGCTACTACTGCTACTGCTACTACTACTACCCCTACTTCTACTTCTACAGCATATACTACTACTACTACTGCAAAAATAACAACTACTACATGTATTAATGCTACTACTACTATTACTTCTACTACTGCTACTAAGCTCCACGTTATAATGTCAAATCAAATGTATTCTTTCAAATCATATTTTGAGTATTAGATCTTTGAATCAATTTCAAGTTGGGGGAGAGGGGAGTCTAAGGTCAAACTGATTTAATTCCAGTAAGTATGAGCAAGACAACTCTATGACAGTAATTTGTTATATAGTAGAACCGTGCTTCATATCTTTACATTCTGTATTTTGTATTTGTCTTGTGTTAAATTTATATTTCAGTGACTTTGTCCAGTAGCAGCTACTTCACTCAAGTGACAGTCATTGGTGTCTATGAGCCATCACCATCGTTGTCAATTCCATCCTGGATGCTAGCCATGGGTAGTCCTGCTTCATCGGTCTGCACCATAATGCATCAGTACCATAGCATTTCGGTTCAGAGACAAAATACGTTTTTGTGGACGGCACCCACGGCTGGGGCTGGATGTGTGGATTTCATGTAAGTAAAACATATTGAACTGTGTTTATGTTTATGTTGACAATTGGAAAACAGTAACTTGAGACATCATCCTACAACCTCTGTCTTTACTTCCTGCTGAATAGCTCAGTCATCTCTTCCTTCACTGTATTTTACCTTCAGTTAGTGTATTTCCCTTTCACTTCCCTTCCATCCCCTCTGTCTTGCCTCCCTAACCCCACTTTCCCTGTCCCATCCCTTTGCCCCTCTCTCAGTCCTTACCCATCCCACTCTTGCCTCGATCCCTTTCCTCTTACCATCTTCCTTCCCTCTTATCTCCTCTCCTCCCTCCCCCATTTCTCTCTGTTATCTCCTTCCATCCCTTTTATCACCTCCCCCTCTCTCAAGTTTCTCTCCCTCTTCTTGCCTTTCCTCCTACTTTTTTTCCTGTTCCTCCCTTCTTCTTTTCCCATACTCTAATTCACTTCCCCCTCCTTTCCTGATATTGTCCAAAGTTGCTCCTTTCCTGTGCCCTCCTCATACATTACCTACCTTCCATTCCCTACCTTCCTTACTCTCTTCTTCCCATCTCATCTTGTTTCACTCTCCTTTTTAGATTCTTTACCTTTTCTTTAGCTTACTTTTATGTGTCCTACAAATCTTTCCTTCTCTTCCACTACCTTCCATCTACCCCCTTCCATTCTCACTACCCCTTCTATTACCAATACCTTACTGTCCCCTGTCTGGTCTATATTCCAGTATTCTCTTTTCCTTTACCCTCTTCATCCATCATTCTCTCTTCCCCTCCTACAGCCTCCAGGATGCCCTAACAGGTGGGGATTGTCAAGTCCACCCAAGAAACATTAAATCTTAGACTGTACCAGAAGGATGTTGCATACATGGTGCATCCCCATCATCTCCTTCAACTGTTGCTTTTTTATCTCACTTTTCACATGTGTAACGTGATGCATATTGTCACGTTTTCAAATCAAAAAGGATTTTATACTTCACTCCCAGTGGAGGGACCCACATTAACCTTAAATAATAGTTCCTTTCTAAGGTTTGGAAATAAAAAATGTTATCCTTAGTGCAAAAATAGATCTTTGTTTATATCTTTTTGCAATAAATATCCTCCTTAGGCCATGAGTTTTCCATGCTACAGAAAACATGAAAAATTTCAGGAAATAGATAGAAAGCTGAAAACGTGATATTTCAGGAAAAGCACATTGTTTTTTTAAACTGAACAAAAAATAAAATTACCCAATAATGTGTAAGTGTAATTCATTAATACAGTAAAACTTTCCACACCAAAAACAAAAGATATTTAAAAGTTTGTTGATTCTCCATTTGAAGCTGCACATTGTAAGTTAGTATCGTATATGCCAAATACTGATTTAGTGTGCTCGTTATACATATTGTGGCTTTGTGCTTTCACAAAAATGCACAGCATTTGACACTAGAACTTGGAAGGACACAGAATATGTTTATTTACAACAGTGAAAAATTATGGCCCTACTATCTCTCGTCAGTGGGCACTAATCAATCTGTTTATAATAAACAATGATAGGACTAGACCACAATATCAGTGGCAATTACCAGAAAAACAATGTGTGTGTATTGACCCTTAATCTGTAAGCCAGTCAGGTGTATTTTAACAACTATGAAATATTCAACCCGTTGGCTGTGGGAACCCGATGTTGTGTGCAATAAATCTATGGGAATCAGAGAATCGTGGAGGCATTTGGTTAACCAGAACACCATAACTGTATCTGTGTATGTTGGCGTATCTGTGGTGAATAAGTTCACCTGACCTTGAATCCTTCCTTATTAGCTGGGTGAATGTGTTTAACTTCCTCTGGAGTGACAGGTGACCTTATAATAGTTGGCACTGAATTTAACTTTGTATGTGACATACATAAAAACCCGCAGTGCAACTATTAATTTGTCATTGATTTTTTTTTAATTTAAAGAATACAGTGTACCAAGATAATACTGGGGACATTTATATGTACTGGCATTAAAGTAGAGGATTTGCCCAAACATCAATGTGGTTTCAGTGAATCAGGAATATTTTAGAAATCCAGTATTGAAAGCTTGAACAAATTTGGTTAAGCTATTTCAGAGATATGCATAAATCTGTATGTTTTCTTCTGTGAGATGGCATTTCTGCTTAAGTTTATATCACACGAGAACAACTCTGTGTTGACTTTGAATATAAATGCTCACAAATTTTTATTCCTTGGCTGGCCCCCCCCCCCCAAAAAAAAATGATAATGATAATAATAGCAATAATAATAACAACAACAACGATTTAAAAAGCCACCATAGGGGGAATCACGAAAGAGTATTATTCCGTCACAATAGGGCAGGAGAGTGTTAGGCCGAAAAAGTGTGCATTAAGGGGAATCAAAACAATCGGCGATGAGAAAAAACAATTGCGCCTAGGTTGCGTTAGAGTTGTATAATAATAATAAATAATAATAATAATAATAATATAAGTAATAAATAATATATAATAATAATAAAATAATAATAAATAATAATGATAATGATAATGATAATGATAATGATAATGATAATGATATATGATATGATAATGATAATGATAATGATAATGATAATGATAATGTAATATAATAATAATAATAATGATAATAAAAATAACAACAAACAACAACAACATTAAAAGCCACCATAGGGGGAATCCACAGAATAGAGTTTATTCCGTCACAATAGGGCAGGAGAGTGTTAAGCCGAAAAAGGTGTGCGTTAAGGGGAATCGAAACAATAGGCCGAGAAAAAAAGAATTCGCCCTATCCACTAAGGTCTGAACCTCAATAAAGACAAAATAACTTTCAATATTTCATATTTTTGTACCATTGTGATGTTTAACTTAAATGGCATTATTTGGCATCTGAAATGTCAAGAGATAGCTATTTATGTACTAGTGGCTGACATAGGTAATTCCCTGGTGGAAATTTTGAACTGCTATCTATCCCAGTGAAATGATATTAAAACTTCACCCATGGTGACATTAAATAAATACACCCCAGGTATGATAAATAAACATCTTGATATGTGATTCTGCTGTGAAGCCATGTTGGGAATTCAGTGATTCTTGGACAATTGTCAATTCATGCTGGTATGTATTTGACAAACGCATACAAAATTGACAATTTTTTTTTCTTATTTTTGACAGACCTCATGTATTTTTTGCAGACTAGGTGTAATTGATGATAATAGTGAAACTTTTAAAAGTATATATCTGTGTTTTCTCCAGCTGACTTTCATCCAATTAGGCTGGAAACAGATCTAAAAATATCATTTCCATTACAGATATTTTGTTTCCTCATCTGCTGTTTTCTTTTATAGAAATATTGAGTTTGTTGTCATTTGTAGAATCCAATGCGCGGTTGTCTGGATCTTGTCAGTTTGACTGACACACATAAAAAGTTTACATTTCGGATGCCCTATGTGATGTTTTCATGACCCCATGACAGCAATGTTAACATTTATCAAATGAAACTCATCAGAGAATTTCTCTCTTCCTGGCTCCATTGTCGTTATTGCTTCTCTTGTTCAAACCAATCGTTTGCCAAGAACTCCCCATCTGGCAGCCATTAACTGGTCATATACTCACATTAAAGAAAGAATATGTTCTTTGAATTGTATGCTGTCAAGAATGCTTATCAAAGGAATGATTTAAAGTCACGTGTCCTGCGAAATTTTACAAGATTCTTTGGGGTTTTGTAAACCACAATGGCAGCAAATGTGAGAAAGTGCATTTTGCTGGAAATATCTGGATGTTGAGATCAAATTGATTTGGCAAAGGTAGCTGTCCTACATGTGTTGTAACTATCATAAACTATGACATTGAAAGTTAGTGACATGATTGGGAACAGTCTTGAAAATGCCTCAAGAACTAAATGAGTTGAAATATATACCAACTACACACCAGCTGGAAGGATTTGTCTCTAATTTGTTTACTAAAGGAGAATCAAGCATGAATATTAAAGCCCAAGTGGTTATATAAGTTATACCTCATTTGAAAGAGCAGAGTTTGCTCTTTCAGATGAGGTATAACACATATAACCCTAAC